>VYZV01044423.1:48386-63720 GCA_013401275.1 Pandion haliaetus
CCCTCCCCCGCCTCCGCCAGTGTTCCGTTAGATGCGAGACACAAGGCGCCCGTGGTTTTGCAATTTGGGTTGGCTACAGAAGCCTGATGCCGAGAGGATGTTTTTGTTTGTTGGTTGTTTGTGCATCGAGCAAACTAAAAGCGAATGCCGTGGTGATGAACTTGGCACTTTGCGCGTGTTCTTCTGCCCCGAGAGAGCCTGACAGGTGCCGCGGGAATTGCTGCGTGAGGCAATGGGTGACCAGGCTGGTGAAGGATTTTCTCAGTTACTCTCAAGCGGTGACAAATGGACTGGAATTTCCGTCTTTTATCCTAGAAAATATTAGGCTGCCCCGCTGCTTGCAGAGGAATTCATTAAAAGGGAATGTAGTCTTACCTTCACAGAGATTCTGCGTTCCCTGTCTTTGCTGAGGGGTGGGCTCCCCTCCTGCTCTCCGCAGGACCATCGCATCAGTCCGTGTGAAGGCGTCGGTTCCCTGTGCTCAATTAAAATATCAGCCAGCATCAGTAGGGTGTCAGGGGCTGCAAAAGGGATTTGTGACCACAGCTTGTCTACAGGGAGTGTTTAGTCTGAATAAACTCCCTGCTTTTTATTTTTAGGGTCAAAATGCATTCAGAGGGCTGACTTTTAAAGGCTGCAGGAAATTTTATATGAACAGAGTGCCTCAGAAATCAAGAGCCGGGGGCCTGGAAGCACCAGGCTACTTAGCTCTCAACTGTCTCGAGGAAAAGGTGCTTCACGTTAGAAAGCTGATTTAATTTCAACACCCTACCTTAAGCATCTCACAGGTCACAGAGCCTAGGCTTTGTGTTTATCAAAGTAGGGATTCTCTGCTCTTGAGTCTTCTTTTTTCTTTTGCATGTATTGCTATAAACTGCTTCTTGCTCACTGTTGACTCCTGACTACCGGTTTACAAGTTGTGCAAGTTCCACTGGTGTCTTCTTGTGAGTTGTACAGTGTGAGTGAGGGAGAATCAAATATTTTATGCTTGGACTGATAATGTTTGCCTATCAAAATAAAGAGGCAACTGTGAATTATTGTGCCAATAGTGCATTCTAACCACGATGTTTGATGCGATTTGTTAAAATTCTTGTGCACTTGCATTATTTAAGCTGCTTTTACAGGACAGTATTTTCAGTTGATTGGCAGATTCATGTTCTGGGTTTATATTTAAACAAAATCTCTTCTTGCTCTCCTTGGCCTGGTTTCTTAGCCATTGGCTTAACCAATCCTTACTGTCATCTTTCTGCTGCCTTGGATGTCATCACACTTTGCAGAATGAAAAGGATACCAAATTGATAAGAAGCAGAGAGAGAGAAGCAAAATGTAGGCAAGGAAACAAAATTTTCAAACTGACATGACAACTCCAGTATGCTCAAGCTAGAGCAGGGGGAGGTCTCTTCTATTAAAAAAACCCCCACCAAACCAAAGGCCCAAAAAAGAAAAAAAAACAAAGCTACTGCAAGAGATCGGAGGAATTTGACAGAAAAGAGAGAGCAAGATCTACAGAAAAAAAGACAGAAACAAACGTGCGTATATTTTATAAAAACAATAATGGTACCCTGATTTTAAGGCCAGAAAGGACCACACTACTCTTCTGCACTGACCTCTGATTACATTGACTAACTTTTACACCAAGCCTATGGCATATACCTATTGCTTAATTTATTATTAAAGACACTTGAGTGCTACAGCAATAGAAGCTGACTAAAATCATGTAAAGAACAGACTAGAAAATGTTGAGATTGAGCTATAACTTACCTTTAATTACATCAAATCTTGGTCTGAAAGGTATAAAAACCAACCATAATTGGCCCTTTTTTGTTTTTTAACCTGGTGCCTAGAGAGAGTCTTCAGCATTTTTCCTCCCTCTAAACCTTTCTTCTAAGATCTTAATGATTTTGGAGTGAACTTCCTGGGGGCCAGCGAGGAACAGGGAGTGATTTTGGCAACTCAGCCACAGCGTGGGCTGGCGGGGGAGATCTGCTGGAGGGACACAGTTATGTGTACAGGCTTTTCTGTTAAGGCATTTTTGTTCCATTTTACTTGATTGCTTTATCTGCACGGAGAAAGATAACTATCATAATTTATAGCCATATAAAACCTGACGTTATGGGAGTTGAAAAGACTTCCTTTTTTTTTTTTTTTCCTTTTCTTTACTCCCTGGAAAGCCTGGAAGCTCCCTGGAGCACCCTGCCATGCTGCTGCATGAATCAGGGCGTGCAGATGCAGGACATGACCCGTCTGTAACCTTGTTAAGCATGGCCATGGTTTTCAAGCCATTGCTATCACCTCACTGGATGTTTACCAGTGTCTGATTTTGAGTTGTCCTTCCTTTAGAGTGACTCTTCCAGAGAGTAATGGTATTCCTTCACAGTCAGCCTTTGCTAAAATACTGAAATGCAAAAAGCACATCTCTTCTGTGGCTAATCCAATGTTACTGGGAATGGTTTTGTTCAGATGAGAGTACTTACTTAGAAAGCCCCAACATGAGGCAGCCTTGCTGTTAGTGTTCCTTGCGGAAGCAATGTGCATTATCTTCTTGAACTAACACTAAAAGGAGCCTGTCACGAATGTCTCCTCCTGCAGAGCTGACAAGTGAGTAGCCACATGCAATAAGGGTATAGGAAGTGTGTTCAGGATGTGGATTTTGGGGTTGTCTTTGAAGAAAGATGTGGAGAGTCAGTTGTGTCAAAGAGAAATGTAAAAGGTTGTGCAACACTCTCCATTGCAATGTACTGATTGCAACAATAATGAAATGACAAATGTGAAATAATGAATAGTAAGAAGGTAAATATTGCCATTTACATTTTAATAAAACCTGGGTTTATTTTCTGTGAATCTAAGAACCTACTGGGCATCTTTGTGGAATTCAATATGGGTGAAGATTGAGACATATCCCCAGAATCACAGAAGGGTGAGGTTGGAAGGGGCCTCTAGAAGTCACACCTTGTCCAACTCTGCTGCTCAAGCAGGGCCAACTACGGCAGGTTGCCCAGAACCATGTCCAGACAGCTTTTGAGTATCTCCAATAAGGAAAACACCACAACCTCTCCGGGCAACCTGTGCCAGGGCTCAGTTGCCCTCACAGTGGAAAAGTGTTTCCCAATGTTCAAAGGGACCTTCCTCTGTTTCAGTTTGTGCCCGTTGCTTCTCCTCCTGTGACTCGGCACCACTGAAAAGAGCCTGGCTCTGTTCTCTTTGCGCCTTCCCTTCAGGTATTTATATACTTCGATAAGATCCCCTTGAACCTTCTCTTCTCCAGGCTAAAGAGCCTCGGCTCTCTCCACCTCTCCTAATATCAGAGATGCTCGAGTCCCTAAATACTCACCTCAGGCCACCTCTGTGCTTTAGCTGAGTGTCCTGGTTTCAGCTGGGACAGAGTTAATTTTCTTTCTAGTAGCTGGTATAGTGTTATGTTTTGGATTTAGTATGAGAATAACCTTGATAACAGACCGATGGTTTCAGTTATTGCTAAGTAGTGTTTATACTAAGCCAAGGATTTTTCAGCTTCTCATGCCCAGCCAGCAAGAAGGCTGGAGGGGTCACAAGAAGCTGGGAGGGGACACAGCCAGGGCAGCTGACCCAAAGTGGCCGATGGGGTATTCCATACCATGTGACGTCATGCCCAGTATATAAACCGGGGGGGGAGTTGGCCTGGGGGAGTGGCTCGGGAACTAACTGGGCACCGGTTGGTGAGTAATTGCATTGTGTATCACTTGTTTTGTTTATTCCAATCCTTTTATTTTTACTGTTGTCGTTTTGTTATTGTTGTTATTATCATTATTATTTTCTTCCTTTCTGTTCTACTAAACTGTTCTTGTCTCAACCCATGAGTTTTACCTTTTTTTTCCTTATTCCCTCCCCATCCCGTCGGGTGCGAAGGAGTGTGTGAGCGGCTGCGTGGTGCTTAGTTGCCGGCTGGGGTTAAACCACGACACTGAGTCATGTCCCAGTCATGCCCTGGGCAGCCTGGAAGCTCTCCTGGGGCACGCAGCCCCACTCACCCACAGGCCACAGCGTGTGGATGCAAGCAGGGACCTACCTGCAGGAACAGCAAACACGGCAGCGGTGTTCAAAGCATGGCTGTCGCTTCATGGGGTGCTCACCAGCAACTGCTTTTGAGCTTGTTCTCCTGGAGAATGGCTGCCGTAGTCCCTCGCGGCTGGCATTTCAGCTGTGCATTTGGCAGGTGTGCACCTCGTGCTCATTTGGAAATGACGATTACGTTTTGCTAAACTGACAAGAAGCAGCCTGTTGCAAATACCTTCTCCTGCAGTGAGCGTGGGGAGGAGCAGCCATGGACCCTGGGAGCATGTTTCCTACTGCTGTTCTCTGGCCGTGCTACCTGCATAGGAGCTGTAACAGTGCTGAACCCTTCCCTATGCTTGTTGGGAGCTTCCTTTGAGCAGCTTTGTGATGCAACCTGTGAGGTGTTTTGGGGTGTCTGGAGGATCTCTCCAATAAGTAGTGAGCAGGTCTTTCTATCCTCTCCCCATGTAAGATACATCTTTTCTGGTGTGTGTTCAGAGAGACCTGGAGGAAGTCATCCTTTGACCGTGGTGGAGATGGCAATGCAGTTCTCTGTTTGGTTTAGGGTTACCTGTTGCATTGCCTTAAGAAGAGCCTGAGCTGTGCGGAGGCAGATGGAGCTGGTCTGTCCCTGATGGAGGTTTGGTGGCTGCTCAGCTGGGGCAGGCTGAAGGGGCTGCAGGCTTGTGCTGGGCACCATTGCTGGGCATGTTGCGGCAAGAGAGGTCTCTGGGGAGAAGAAGGGTCTGGCCAGGCCTTGGGGATGGTTGAAAGTGCTTGCTGTGGATGAAGGCGCAAAGTCTAATGTAGCTCAGAATGCTACTGAGCTGGCAGGGAGTGGCACAAACTCGTTTATAAAGCATTTACACTTCCATTCTACCTAATTGCATTATCTCTACAGAATAAGATAAATATTGTTGTAAATACCTTAATAAAACCTGTTTTTATGGGAGTCTAAAAGCCTTCCGGGCTTTTTTTCAGTGCTCAGTACAGGTGAAGAAGATCCAGCCACCTCTGCCTCTGTGCTTTAGCTGAGTCACGGTCCCGTCACACCCTGGGCAGCCTGCCAGCCCTCCCAGGGCACCTGGCCCCGAGCATCCCTGAACTGCTGTGAGTGGGTGCAGGCATGGTGAACGTGGCAGTGGTGTTCAAAACGTGGCTGCCACCTTACTGGAGGTGACTGTTTTGCAGGCGGCCTTCCTGTAGGATGCCTGTGGCGGTCAGTGAAGCCAAATTATTGCCCTTCTGTGTTATACTCTGATGCTCCCAGTCTTCAGCGTGTCTTTGAATTGTTGTATACTCTCAGCCTTTCTTTAAAAACAAAAGTAAGTGAACACCACACAGCAGGAAATGTCCACTCTGAGACAGAACTACTTCTGTCAGTCTTACTTGCACTGTGTCACATTTACGGATCGGCAATGTCAGTATGAAGCGCTACATCAGCAGCGATGAAAGTTGGTTATGTTAGACAGACATATCTAAAATGCTGTGATTGATTCTCGCCTCCTTGAGTACAATGAACAGTACACAAATTTAGCGGCATGTCACGGATTTTCAGTACTAACTGAAATCATCTACCTGCAGCAGCTGCCTTTGAGGAGGTTGCAAGACACCAATTTTACCAACACTGAAGTGAAACTTTTCACCAAAACTCTAAGACCGGGGTTAGAAATTCATTGGGCCTGAATCACCAGAACTCCACTGAATCCCAAAACAAGTATGTTGTGTTTCTCCAGAAGCAAGTACTTTAACTGTGTACAGAAGAGCCTTGAGTTAAATCCTATGAAGGCTTTCTTCAATTCAACAATTGTGCAGTCTGGTTGCTGCGTATTCCTTGCTTGTAGGGCCCTTCCTCTCCTCCTTTAAATTTTGGAACTCTTCTCATTGCAGTTCACTTTAGCAAAGAGCGTGGACAGTATCTTTGATCCAGATAAATACCCTGACAGCTCTGATTGCCTGAGCTAAGCTGTATGAAGGGAATGGTGGCGGCTGGTCATGGAGGAGAGTGTAGGAAAGTTGCGGGCTGTGAGGAAATGTACTGCTGTGGCAGCGATCCATCTCTTCGCACTCTGAAGCGTTGATAGTGAGTGTCAGATACCTGTCAGCTCAACCTCATGCAGTTATTTCTGAATATGAACAAAGATATGCCTGGGTAGCATACAACAAACTACCTGAGAAGACATTTATCTTTAGTAACTGGAAATAATTGATTTTTAAATGCCTTAGATAATGGCTCATTGCTGTCATTACTGCTACAAGAGAACTGACAGTCTTTTATAGAAAGGCCTTATTAAAATAGATACACTTGTGTCAAGAAGGGGGTGTACTTAGAAATGACAAGTTAACCATATTTATGTAAACAGAGTTGTTTGCTTTTATTTCACTGTTACACTCTTAATTTAAATTTTTGTTTTCATGTTCATCTACAGATAGTTTTTATCTCAGACTTCTCTAGAGTCTTAAACATGGTTAGTGCTTATGGATAAAGAGGAAGGGTCCTGTGACTCTCTGCAGATCAGCTTCCAACTGCAATTTTACGACCTTGTTTGGCAAGAGAAGACAACCATGTGCTGGAGTCAATTCAGATTAGGTATTATGACAATTTTATTTTCTTTTATTCAAGAAATCAAATCATTAACAGAACTGGACTGTGTTAACAATCCCACTACCCAGAATCCACCTTTTAAATAGCTTTAGGAAGAACAGCCAACTTCACCACGTTTTAAGTAAAGAGGGAACAATTGGGATTTTTTTCTAAGAAAATTATTTTACTTGGTCATTTTGAGTGGCTTTATGTTTCTTTTCTATGTTGGAAGTATAAGACAGTTCGAAAAACTCTCTGGTGTTATGAAGGAATGATGATCACAGGCCCTATCTTTCCCTAGATCATTGGCAGGAGATTCTGCCATTCTTCCTTCAATTTTGGCATAATTTATTCTTGATCTTAAAGCTATTTCTTTAGCTGGAGATATGTTCAAGCCTTCCTAATGTATCTATGGGGCCCCTATAGGATGTTAGGATTACCTGCATGTCAACTGTGAACTTTTAAAAAGAAAGTATTATACTGCTAGGTCTTTTGGTTGTGAAAATTAAATTGCAATGTTTACACCTAGTCTGTATTATCTTCTCCGTTTTCTGTAGCTTAAAGGCACAAATAATCAATTCTTCCTTAGCCTCATAATCTATAAAGCCTGATAACAATGCTTTAAGAGAATGACTTTATTGCTGATCTTTAGTAAATTGGGAAAGAAGTGGAAGCGTAACTGGTGGAGAAACCAGGGGAAGACTTAGGAATGGCTTCTGCGTAGGAGGTGCAGGGCATGAGATTAGACATACAAAATGAGAGAAGCAGAGAGAAAGGAGAGAGGTAGGGAAAGTAGGGTGGTCAGACTCTTAAATGTAAATAGGTTTTTCATCTGAGTCCCACTGAAAGCAACAAAGTACTTTAAAAATAAATAAGCAAAAGCACAGTTACTCTTAAAGCTCATCATATTTTATCGTAGATCTTTTGCTGACATTTTCTTATTGACGTCAGTAGAGGTTTCAAAATCAATTGAAAGCAGCTGTCTGTTTTAAATACACATTGAAGTCATCAGGAGAAGTGGTATACAGTCTTTCCCTGGCATACACTTGATACTAGTCCAACATGTCTTTTCATCACAAATTTTTTATCACCAGTCACTGACTTTGTTTCTATTTGCTGCAGTGTAACCTGTAGTAGGGCAGATGTATCAGATAAGGGTGCACTGTAATATATGTCTGGTTTTACCAAATCCATCAAACTCACTTTCATCTTAATTACAGTATTATTTATTTTGCTCTTTTGTCAGCCACTGTCAAGATTTTTCTCTTTTAATGCTTTAGAGGATGACTCCCTTTTGAGGAAATTATGTTCAAACTCCATTGTTTTAATTTATTATATCTATTTATATTGACTTTTATGCTAGTCTATTAAGTTGAACGATTTTTACCCAGTGAATTTCATGATGAATTGCATGATTACTTTGATATATTTGTTAATTTCCAATATTGACCACTTTTTTTTTTTTTTAGAATACAGAATATTTTTGTTGAATCCTTCCAAAGTGACACTGGGAAAAGGTGTGCTTTACCTGAAATCATCTTAACTTTACAAGAAATTGTATGATTGCTGCTGATTTTTCAGTCTTACCATGTATGGTCAAAAGTGTCTCATGCAGAAAAGTACAAAGAATATGAACCAGTACATGAAGAATAAAGACTGCCAAATATAATGAAGTACAAAGTGATTATATTTAGTTGAGGCTAAATATGTTGTAGGTTTTGGTCATTTAAAACCCCTTTCTTCTAATATTTCCAAGTAGTGAACAAAAGAACTTTGTCTAAAGAGGCTTTCAGTCACTGCAAGTGCCCTGAACCCAGCTAGCAGGGTAATGCTCTGTACGCAGCCAGAGTGTAAAGGGAAAACGAAATATCCTACATGGTTTGATTCTTGAAGAAGAGCACTCAGGAAGGTCTGAAAGGGGGAAAATAGCCATTCCCCTGTAAATACAGCACCCATAAATAGTGCATGCAAACCCCCCACAAAATCCTCTGTTGCTGGAACTGGAAATTATGCCTATAGCTATTGTATTTTATTACAAGATGGGTATATTGGTAATTTCTTTATATCTTCCTGGACCTGCAGAGGGTGCAAAATCTCCGTGTAACATGGCTTAGAAAAAGCTGAATTACTCCTTCATTCTCCTTGTATGTTTTGCTTCTCTGGCAACTTGTAGGAATACTTCACCAGCAGCAAGATCTTTACTAGAAAATTAATAGTAGAAAAAATGAAGATAAAAGCATTTATTGTTGCAAGCAGGGCTGTTGCCATTTCATTGGCAAAAGTCTTTTATTCTTTGATGTCTAAGCCTAATGGCCGAGCCATTCTCTCTAGCCTAGTGCTATTTGGTCCCTTGTCATCTCTTTCCCTAATAATCTAATTTCCTCTGCATTGTCTCTGTTTTTCTTCTTTCTCTCCAGCCTTTTATTTTAATCTCTGTATTTATTCTGGCTAACTGCTCGTGTTTAAATGCTTGCTTCCAGCTTTAAGCTGTTTCATTCACAGCACGAACACAGTGGAGGTAAATGGCCAGCTACATGGCTTTGGCTACACATTTTATTTTCACATGATCTCAACAGTACATAGAATAGCAGAATAAAATATCTGAGACATTATTCTGACTTCACTTCATTGATTTTCATTGATTTAGCAGAGGTCTTCAATGTGAGAAAGTATGAAACCAGTGATTAAAGGAAAGACGTCTTTTAAAGTATTGGGATTTCTGGGATAAATCTTATCTGCTACCAAAAAAAGCCATTCTCTTCTGCAAACCAAAACATATGCTTAGCAACCATTTAATTAGAGCAGTATTACTAGGAAAAACCCCTCAAACTTAAAATACGTGGCAATGGAGGTACAGGAAAGTTTTGAGAGTATGGTGGTAAAACTTGTCTAAATTTCCATTTTCATAATAAGCCTTTCTTTTCTGTTTGTTTTTGTTTTTTACTTTATAGCTGGAGCCATTCCAGCTTTGAAAGGGTTGGGTTACAATATAGTTGGGTATACAGCAGCCTTTCGGATTGGTGAGATTTATGTGATGAGCTTTTGTGTAGGAATGAATGGGCACTTAAATTCCGGTCTCTGTATTTGGTCAAGGAGAGACTTCTGTGGTTTTTTTTTTTAAGCGAGTCACATTAGTTTTTTGGCTGTAACAAAAACGTCTTATATATCATCTTTGGGTTGATGGGAAAAAATCAACGTGGACGTCAAGAGGCAAAACGGGTATCCTTATGCTAATGCCCAGCGTGGTTCCTCATGTTCAGCATGGCTGCGGATGATGGTGATACCAGAGAGAATAGAAAGAGATCCTTGAGGCTGGTCCTGATCCCACTGAAAAACAGCAGAAGCTGAGCTATTGCATCGAAGGGATGGAGCTGCATAAACTGATTTTAATAGCAAAATGTTGGGAGAAACTGATAGACTTTTTTGTGTCTTTTACACAATATATTCTGTTAACAGTTGTTTGATGTCTCTGGCTTGTGTCCTGTGGAGAGCAGCTGAGAGGTGTTTTAGAGCTTTACTGAATAAGGGTGAACATGTACTTGATGGTGTGTTTCAGCTCCTGTTTTAAGGACTGAGAAATAATTTGTTACGTGCAAAGGATTATTTACCTGTCTGATACCTAACAAAATTGTTCTTATAAAACTATGAATTGGTGTGAGAACAGCAAGCTAGCAGGAAAATTTCATCTTGTCTCTGATACTTACCCAGTGCAAGTCATTTTGGTCAGAAGTTTCAAAAGTAATCTCTTAGCAGAGTATAATTTGTATTTGAAGATTTTTAATAACTTTGACTAAGTGTGTACATGCAGGTTTCTAAGATGAAAATGATTGATTGTAAAGAAGAGGTTTGATTTAAAGATATTGTTAGGATAACATCATAATAGCTACGTTAACATGATAGGGACATGTTCTTTGTATCCAAGAACCACAAGATTTAGATCTGCTAGAAAGAACACAGCTTCAGTGATATAATTTGGTAGGGAAGAGGAGTACTATCCTTCACAAATGAAAGATTAAGGACTTGGGGCCTATTCTGTGCCCATCTGCAGTTTTCTTATAAACAAGTGGTACTTATATTTGAATAATTTAGAGAAAGATCCATGAGTAGCTGCCTACCCTTGGGGTGGTACGGTGGCCTTCTCCTAGGATTGGAAAGCTGGGGGGTCCCAGTTGTAATAATGTGCAATTACTCAAAGGGGCATGCAATGCAAGGCATCGCAGAAGAAACACTAACGATACAACTTATTGCAATCCATGGCACATTAGATAATAGAGGCCTTAGGATCAAGGAATTATTTTGCAGACTTCCTTGTTCATTAATCATAGATATAGGGGAGTACATGAAAGAGCCTATGTACGGCCTAGGACAAAGCTACAAATGATGAAAAATAAAATAGTGCCTCTAGATTTATTTACGTGCTAGGCTGAGATTGTAGGAGAATCACCTCCCTGAGCAGCAAACTGTTTCTTTCGCTTTGTGCCCCAAATGCGAGTGGCAGGGATGGCTGCTCGGAAAGAACTGGTGAGCACAGAAGCCTGGCGTGGACCCGCTCACAGCTGTGCGTGAGGCACACCGGGGCGGTGGGATGCTGATACCTGTGCTGGATACAGCTCCAGGACATTATTTTAAGGACAGCCTGGCCTGAGTGGAGAAGTTTACTGTGTGATTATTTCAATAGTGTATTAAATAATACTTTATTAAGCTTAGAGTGGTAAGAAGAAAGCCATAGGGATTATTTCCCCCCTTGGGAAAATTTTCTCTGTATGTAGGACAATTTATTGTTTCCAAATATTATTATGATGTCCTTCCTTATCAGCTGACATTTTTAGAAATCTGGCTGCAGCATTAGTTTTATTTTACGTGTATCCTAGGACATGAGAATTGATGGAGGGCCTTGCTAGGAGAAAAAAAAAACACATTAATTTAGTCCTTTTTGCTGATGTCTTTGATTCTTTCATTTCTGTATTAAAAACTTATCTTTTTAATAAAGAGACCGATAGACCTTCATATAAATTTGGCAACCTGATGTCCATCAAAAGTGGAATTAGTAACAGGGATAAATAAGAATTTTTAAATAAAAATAGGTGTATGAGGGATTGCTGAAGAAAGGCGGAGGAAAATAAAGGTCTTAATTTGCAATCCATTCCAAGCATGCTGCCTCCAAGGGACTTAATTATCTAAATAACAAAGCTCTTATTACAAGAAATGATTTATAAAAGCAGCAAGGTTTCTGGTACTTCGAGCGGTGTTCCTGCAATTAATTTACCATTTGAAAAACCAGCCATTTTTTGACATTTACTTGTGTTTATGAAGGAGAATAGATAGGGAAGGACCCTGCGAAGAGAACCTTATGGTAACACAGGTGCTGCTGCCACTGGAGCCCTGGTGTTGTTAATGGCAGCTGTAAGCACAGGGGTGTAGCAGTGTGGATTGTTCAACTCATTTTTTAAAACCCCATTGACTGAAATGGCAGTACGATGGGGCTCTTAGGTACAAGACTTTTAACAGATTTCTTGCCTGCATAGTTTATAACGATGCAGAGCAGCCCCTAAGCTGTGATGTTCATTTCCAGAACTGGATTCGGGCACAAACTCTTTTGGACTCATGGAGGGCAGTATCTCTGGGACTCATTTTGGTGGGTGTAAAGCACAAGATCTGGACAGGGTTTTAAACACTGCATGTCTCTGATAACTGGCATTGTTAAGAACTTTTTAGCTTTTGTGTTTTCTCTCCTCTATAAGCTACTCAGCACTGGGTACGGGCTCTTTTGTATATGCAGATAATGTCAATTCTTACAAGGCAGTAGAATCCAGTGAAAGTGATTTTCTTCCTATATGCAAGCGCTGCCTGCAAACTGCTGGCTCCATGAAGAGAACACAGTTTTGCATTGCCTCCGCACTCAGGAATAGCTAGTTTAGAAAAAAAGTCTGGCTCCATTTGTGGCAAGAAGAGCCTGTGCAATATGCCATGACCATTGGATAAACTGAAAGGACTAAATGGCTGAGAGAATGCATTTAAAAAATGACATTTCTCTGAATGAGATATGACAGAAGCTCTAATATTTTATAATTAGGCAAAACCAGGCAAGATTCCAGCCAGGACCCTGCATTCTGCAAAACGAATATATGGTCAGAATGAGAGAAGGAAGATTTTTTTTTCCTTTAAATGCCATTGCATTCTCACTTAATTTCGATTAGCAAACAGGACACACTTAGTATCTTAAGCAGTAGGAAGCAAATGCTCCCCTCTCCTTTCTAGACAGTTGCTTTCCGTATGATTATTAATTTTGGCCACCTTTTATTTTCCTGTAAGGATTTAATACCTATTAGGGCAAGGGACATTGTACCAGTGATTTAACCTTTTATCGAAGAAGTTGTGATGTGTTTTGAAGATTTGTTGGTGCATGTGCAGTTTCTACATTAGAGTGGAACAGGGGATCATCATTTCCATGCTTTGACCACATGCTGCAGAGGACAGGCACACAGAGCAATCTTTGTCTTGTGAGGCAGAAAGGCCTACGGAGAGCTGATAGAAATAGGTCAGCTTCTCCCTATCCATAGCTCAGAGTTTTGATATAGCCCAAGCGTAACTGAAGAGAGGGAGCGCAGAGGTGCGTTTAGAAATCTCCAGTTTCCCACTATGGATCTGGAGCTTCCTTCCTTCCTTCTGCCTGTCTGTCATTAGTCTTGTTTGGCCACTTTGCTATCTCCTCATGGTTTCACAAAGGAAAAAGGAGATCAGCTGCTGTATTTTAGAAGTGAGGGAGTCCAAAGCAGGATTGTCTCTTCTCTTTGGTGTAGCTGCTGTGATTAGCTTCTGGCTTACAAGTGCTACTAATAAGTCACCGTGTTTCTAGGAGACTTCAGTTTCATTATCTGTTAATATTAAAGAAACAGAAGTCTGCTACATCCTTTCTCTCTCTCTCTCTCTCTTTTTTTTTTTTTTTGTAAACAGCTTTTATTGTCTGTGAAAGAAATCATATCGAAAGCTCTAGAAACCTGAAATCCTTTCATCAACTTAAGATCAGATACATCAAGTCACCCTCAGTGTAAGCTTCCAGTTCAATCTGGGATAAGATTCCTACAACAATCTGACTAAGCAGAGGTAAGTGTATTCTCCAGCCTGGTTTTGTTTGGGAACTCAACACACATGGCACAAAACAAAGCATTTGGGGGGAACCTTTTATGCTGTTTTTGTGATAATCATTCAGTCATTATCTTTTTGCAGTTCTTTGCAAATACAGATGAGAGTTTTAGTCAAATTCTCATTCAAGAAGGCATCATCTTAAATTGAAAAATAGTGGTTCTTTCTGCAGAAAAGAACTGAGTGCAGAGAAGGACCAATCTCCCGATTTATCCCGAGACAGGCAGGGAGAGAAAGAAAAGAAGAGTTTGTCTTCTTTAAATGCAGAATGCTTCTCTAGCTATGTTTTTAAGTGAACTAATAACTCCTTATAAAGAGAAACTGAAATCCTTGTAAGGTGTTTCTTACACACAACAAGCCTATGAATTTTAATAATATCAGGATATACAAATCTCCACCAAATAAAAAGAGGACTTAAGTGGGGTTTCTCATCAGAGCTACAATAATATTTTTCAAAACTTTCATTTTTGTTGAACTTTAGTGTCCAGATGTTCTCTGGAACATCTTCTTGAAAAATAGATTCACAGGTATCTAAAGCTGAAATACAACAGCTCCTAAACACCTGCATTGCATTTATTATAAGGCTTATCTGAGGTTGGGTTATAGTTCTCCCTGGGCCTGATTGAAACCCTACGAAAATCAGGGCAAATGTTTCCACTGTATTGAGTATACTTTGGATCAGGCCCAGAAATTTCACTTGCTTGTTGACTGTAGCATCAAAGATGGCTCAAACCAGCCCAATTCTGTGGTAATCCGGTCCTTTAAGCTTCTCTCTCCACCTGCGCTTCGTAATGCACAAAAACACAGAGCTGGTGAGTTACATCATGGTGCCTGTGTTGATGCCCACAATGTGCCCAAACCCTCTGGTGCAATTTGACCTTTTATTAAGACAACTTTGGAGGGAATAGTCTCAAAAATAAAGATTGGATTATGCTTGGTACCTTTTCTCTAAATGTAAAAATGCTTCAAAGAAGAATTTAATCTTCACTATCTCAAGTCTGCTAATTTGGAGACCTCTTGCTGGCCTTCTGCTGTATGGTCTATACACACTGATACATTTTGGCTTTAAATAAAAGCTGTGATGTACTGGGTGAGGTATTTTCAATAAAATTTGACTGAGCATTAATGCCATTAAAAAGCATAGCGAGCCCTTATCTGAAACACTGCATACACATTTATTCACCCATGTTTAGAAAGGTGGAGTCCAAGTTGAATCAAGGCTGAGTAGATATGGGGAAGCGTGGCTTCTATTACTAGAGGAGATTACAAGAACCTGTCTTTGAAATAATCCAAAGAGAGACAAATATAATTAAGGGACATGCCAGGGAAGGATTAAGAGCTATTAACTGAAAGTTGATTTGAGGACAGCTTTCAAACCAAGTAAATTTTTTCAGTCTTTTTTCAACAGCTAGTTCAAAAAGGGAGTAGCCCAAAAGCGAGTAGGTGTCAGTTCAGTTGCAATGATCAGCTGAACTAAAACATACACTCAAATGTACCAGCCATTAGCTGTTTGACAGACTTGGCAGAGAGGCAGTAAACTGGATTAGAGCAGAGGGAGAGAAAAACCCTTTGGCA
>VYZV01044423.1:85655-111117 GCA_013401275.1 Pandion haliaetus
TTTTTTGATCCCTGCTTCTCAGGGCAGAAGAGGCTTTAGCATCCTGATTACCCATTTACTTTCAGTCTGAGGTATCTATTTCCTTATTTGACTCCTGTATCACACAGATTTCTGGCTCTTTGGCCTCTTGCCATTTGAGGGAGGAAACTTGTTTTGGTGGACCCTGTTTGCCCATCCAAGGTAGGATTTCTCTGGACAAGGTGTGCCAGCTAATCTTAGTATTTATAGAGTAGGAACTGCTCAGGGTTGTCTCTTTGGTGTTCTTTGTTGTGTCCTGACCTTTGGCTGCTTTCAGTGTTTGACTCCTGTCTTGTCTTAGTGGATAATAGAGTTCTGGACTACATTCACTCATGAGTGTGACCTATTCTTCTGGCTTTATGCCCAACTTTTACAGAATGTCACATTCACTTATAATGTTGATTTCATCAAACATTTAAAACAGCAGAACCTTAAAAAATGGATTTGCTCTCCTACCTAAAACAGATGTAAGAAGCTAATTTAACTAAAATTCACATTTTTCTAAGTCATGATGATCTGCTTCAGCCCTTTAGACTGACCCTCTTGATTTTTTTTTTTTTCTTCCGTACTGAAAAAGAGGTAGGGTAAGAGTTTCTTAAAAATTTTGAAGGTTGCCAACATGTACAGACTCTCAAAACTTTTATCAGCCATGCTAATGGAAATATTACAATGTCATGCAAATGTGAATTATTTGGCAGAACATCTTGTTGCAGACAGGGAAAAAAGCCCTGCATACTGAGTGGCATATTTATACTTTTCAGGGGCCTACTTACTGGTTAAAATGGAACACATGTAGCTGTACTTTGTAAAAGTAATGAAGTCAAGGATATAAAATAACTAGGCTTCTCCAGTTTTCAAACACTCTTCCAGATCAACAAATTGAAAAGGTTTTTCAGGATTCTCTTGGGGCTTTATGCATGAAAGATGAAATCATTCAAAGAACAGGGCATACAGATACCATCTGATATGTGGATCACAGTAATGTGCTCTATGCTAAGAGAATAAGACCAGTACAGAAACAGTCTTGAATGAGGTTTAGCATCCATTGTTCCCTATAAAATTGATTGACAATTCTTTTCCAACTGTGTAATTTTTAAAAGAGGTACAGGAATTGTTCAGCCCAGCCTCATTTATATTGTGAAATAAAGCTTTGTGTGCTTTTATTCATCATGGCAAGCATAGAAAGAATACCAGCACTTATCTGATCCTGGCTTTACATAATGCAGCATTAGTCAACAAAGTTTTACCTGCATTCCTCCTGTAGGTTACTGGGTCAAATACTGAAAGTCATTACCATTTCATGGCTGCTTGGTATCTTGTTTTAAAAGAAGTTGGAGAGCTCAGCTTAGCTCCTGACAGGCCAGCAGAGCTGTACCAGAGATGCATAGACTGTTTTGGACAAAATGAGAATAAACTCAAAAAAACTGAGTTAAACCCCAGCTTTAGGCTATGGTCCAGCAATGAGTTCCATTGATGTTTCCATGGAGCTCAGTGCAGGATCAGCCACAGTTGTTTTTTAAAAAATATTCTCATGAGGCCACACTGTTTCCTGTCTTACTGGGAGCATGGGAGGAAGAGCAGTCATTCTGTGTTATTTTGGCACATCTTCCACGCCTTTCGGTGGATCACAGAATGGAGATGGGAGCAAAAGGCAGATATATTGAAACATATTGATTCCTCCTCCTTCTTTTTCTTTTTTTTAAACCCCCAAAAAGTTCAGACTTGCAGTAAGTTGTAAAGAAAGGATTGAGACATTGAGATGTTTCTTTGGGGGAAGATTGCCTTGTCTCTTTTTGTTTCTTTTCTCCTTGAGAATTATAGATTAAAGATACCCCCAGATAGAAGTCTGGAACAGAATAACCCTAAGTGATAGATGCTCCTGCATGAACCTCATTCCTGGTTTTGGAGGTGTACTTTAGCTCTGCAACTGACAATCAACATCTCAGATCTGAACATCCCCAGCTGTGGGAGCTATATCATACATTCCTAATTTGATTTCAGCTGACATGGTTATCATGGCAGAAAGGAAGGAGAGGCAGCTTGAAAGAGGAGCTTTTCCTTATGCTTACCCCCAACCTGAAGCATATTGCAAAACACTTCCAGAACTTCCACAACTCTGCTGCCCTTTCTCTCAAAAAGGTTGTCAAAGCATTAAATAAATTAAACCACATTCTGAAAGTTCATGCAAATAGTCTTTGCTCTTTTCCCAAAGCTAGTGAACAGCTTTTGAGTGGGAAATGATGCTGCACCAGCTCCTGAGAGGAGGGGTGTTATTTTAAGCCAGCTATAATTCTGGGTTTCTGCAACTGACAGCTACACTTACGGGCTGGGGTGGGAGCTGGCTCCTGGCCCTGATAAGGAGAACAAAAAGGTCCTGCATACACTGGCTTCTAACACTGCTGATGCCACTCAATTACTGCTCAAAGTAGTGGGACACAGTGGTGCAAGTTGTTCTTGCTTTGAGGCATCTATGTTATGCATCTCACCTGCTCATACAGATTCCTCCAGCAGGCAAAGAAACCATGAGTACTCCCCCACAGGCATTCATCTCACCTCAGGGTAGATGGGCAAGCCCTTCCCTGCAGATAAAACCCTGTGCAAGCTGGTTTTTTTCTGGTCTTCAAGTGGGGTCTAGTCAATTAAGTCTACACAGCTGTAGTTTGATGATCTAAATTCCCTTCTTGCATTTGTGTGCATCTCACTTAGCAAAGGGATAAATCCTTCAAAAAGTATAGTGGGATGTTGCATTTCTGTCAGATAGTTATCTGCGGCAACTAGTGTGGTGTACTTAAGTTATTTGTTTGGTTCAAAATGATTTCTCACCTTACTGGGAGTCTGTTTTTAGTTCCTCCATGCTCAGATTGCAGCAGGGGTTGTCCTCGCAGTTCTTTGGTATACTTCTTTCCCCATGTCCCTGATATCGTGCAGCATTTCGGGCACTCTCTAGGCATATGCAATTCAGACTAGCACTCCATCGTGAGGCTAGTGTTTAAGATTGATTTCTTGCTCTCCCCAACTTAAATCTTTAATTCAGCACTCAATGTGCTCTGATTTCCTCTTTTTCAAGAAACCCTATTTCCTATCTTACCATCCCTGCAAAAGAGTTAAACTTAATCCACTGTCTGAGCATTCTTGAATGCTTGCCTGTAACTTGAAATCTGAACCTAGAGCTGCTTTTTATTTCAAGGGCACTGAGCAAACTAAATGCTTAAGGTTCATGTTTGGTTAGTGCCATGTATACACAGAGAAGCATCTCCATCTGTGCCCTTCTGTGTTTTGATCTGCACTGTGTATCCTCCATGCTGAGTTGCAGGTGTTACGAGATTATCTTTGGGTTCTGGAGAAATGTGTGCTGACGAGACAATGCCCAGCTGTGGAAAGTAAAAATGCAGATCTCACCTGAAAATGAAGATTTATGTGCTTTAGGTCTGACAAAACAGTAAAAAGCGTGACAAGGGGTATTTTAATAATGTATAATGGCCTTGTATACATAACTCAGAGCTCTTCATGTTGGAAATAGACCAATTGAATCAGGAAAAATTAAAAAAATCAACAGTTAAAGAAGATATTTTTACTGTATATTTTAGATTTGTCATTGTAACACCTGTGCGGGTGTTTCTGTGACATATGCTATTTGTCCCACTATGCTCACCAATTAGAATAAACATTTAGGAAAATTTACCTTGCTTTCTTGTCTCTTTAGCATGTTGTACAAATGTCCTGTGGAACCTCAAAGGGCAAACAAAGTACCTTTGTAACTAAAAAAAAAAAAATTAAAAAGTGTTGGTTTTTTTTTTCCCTTCCTGCCTACCCCCCACCCACCCAAATTCAAAGGACAGTCAGTGTTTGCCTGGGTCTCTCTGTTTCAGTCAGGGAAAAGTAAAGAGTAAAGAGAAAATAAGTAGTTATCCTAATACCAAAGGCAGGAAAGATGCAGAGATGTCACAATTTCTGTGATGACTTGGTGAGGTTTTTTGTTTGTATTTTACTGAGGAGTGTGATTTTATTGTAGCCCCTCTTGTGATGGGAATTTTGCAAAGCAGTCTGCTAGATACATTAAGGGTGGCAGAATAGCAGATGTGGGAGGTTTAGCCATCCTAAGGCAGCCAGAGCTGCTCTGGATCAACTCCACTCTTATGCACAAGCCGAGGGAGAGAAGTCTTTATCTCCAGAAATCCTTAGCCTGTCCCTGTTTACTCAGCTTGTCCGTGGCATTTGGCACCATAATATGTACAAGAGCCTGTTTGTCTTTTTCTTCTGACATATCCTGATGCTAGGAAATAAATTCTGGGTACTGCTGAGCTTCACCTCCATTCATCAGCTCCCTTCATGTTGGTGGGAGGAACAGGACCAGTTATAAGTCCTCCAGTGTGAATTATGTTCCTTTGTGTCAGAGGAAGCTCCTCCACTCCTTCTGCACCTCTGAGCAGTTTGAAACATGCAGAAGTTGCCACTTCAGCTAACATTGCTCTCCCTTTCTTCTACAGCTGAGACCCTGCTACAAGCTCTTCATTTTAATTTCTACACTGGTAAAATATTACTAATAAAACATTGTCACAGCAGCCAGAGGAAGAGAGAATAAAATAGACAATTCTTGTCTTTTTCTTTCAGTCTTCTGATATCTGATGTTTTTCTTCAGTTTGTAGTGTCTAGTTGCAAGTAATTAAGTGAAAGAAAGCCAAATGCTCATAGTAATGGAGACTGAGAACATGAACAAAGTTAACACTGAGGCTGAATATCTAGCTAAAAGTTCCAGGGTATACTTTATTAAAGTCTATGATTTCAAGTCTCCCTGCCTTTTTTCTGAGCATAAATTAAGATATTTTATGGTTGGTATCAGGCATACTGATGGGGTGAATTAGCCGAAGAGTTCTTTCACCTCTGCCTCATGATTCAAGTCTTCCTGAGCTATCTTTCTCAGGTGTTCTGATTTTCAAAAGACTCAAAAGATTATGCCTGTTAGGGATGGCAGGAGTTGGGGTTTGGTTTTGGTCTACAGAATACTTGAGGAAGGGTGGAGGAAACAGTGAAAATGAAGGGGAGGACATCAGTCCCTGTCCAGCAGTGCTGTATGTTGTGCATTAAGAAAGGGAGGTGTCTTAGAACAGGAGTTTCACATGATCAAGAGTGTGAAAAAGTACCTTGCAAGATTTTAAGCTTCCTCTGTCATCAACAATTACAGTTCTGTGTCATATTTCCAGTCATGATATGAAACCAAATGTTTTTAAGCAACTGTTAGGATAATTTCCTCATTTTCTAAAGTATTTGTTCATCCAACAACTCCAAATATAGTTACTGATAATTTAAGTTGTTCAGTTTTCTAACAAGCTTGTTTGAAAAAAGTGACTAAAAGTATAATTACTGAGAATATTCTAAATTCAGATGGTTTGGCTTCTGGAACAAAATCAGCTTGTTTCAAACCATATTTAGAAGCTGAAGAAGCATTTGTTTGAGACCCTTTTATCTCACCCTGCTGCAGGACTCTGGAAACAGCTCCATGGTGAGGTGATGTCCTCTTGGAAAACATTGGTGCACTTGGAGCAAATCCCTGGAGTTCAGGCCACTTGGCAAGGACACTATAGTCTCCACCCAAGTAGTGCAGGCTGTGGGAAAAGACAACTTCTGCTTGGCCAGAACAAACCCCTTGTATCCAAAAGGGCAAGAGATGAAAAGCAGAAATGGAGAATTGCAAACGGGAATAACATCTAAGACTTTACGCCATTTGTCTCGCCTTGACTTATGGTCTGTAATAGGACATATTTTTTTGATGGCGCTCCGGATCAGTTAAAATGAAGATAATGCAACAACTTCAGCTAAACTTAAAACTGGAGCATTTTCCCATAACTAACATAAAATATGTACTGTGTGATTCATATTATTATTCTTTGTATTATGCTATTTATTTTATGTTGTTCCCACATTTCCTGGTACTTAAAATACTTTGGTATAACTGCCAGCACATAATTACATGGTTGTGTTTGTCAAGAAGTGTAGCTGTGAGTATGGCATTTAGGATTTTCGAAGCTGGGATACTACCAGCGAAAGTTGGGATTGCAAAAATGCTGAATAATAAAAAATGAATATTCATCTATAAATAATCTCAGTAGACTTCAGAATTCCACAGCGGTGAGGTAAATAAGGCAACAGCCGCCTTTGGTTTGGATATGCTCTGTGTTTAGAAAGTTGTTCTGGTAAATATAGACGCTAGAAACTTGACTTTTCAATGAAATCTTAGGACCTGAAACAACTTTGTAGCGATGGCCAGTGCTGTGCCCTTCTGATGGTGGGTATTGCCAGTTAAAAGAAGTGTGAACAGAGATCGAATGTCACCATTTGATAGTGCTGTGAGTGCCACATATGCCTGTCAATTGATGTAGCTCTGTGGCTGACCCTGCTTATGGATGGTCACACCAAATTCTACTAAACCCCATACATTTTCACTGAGCTTTCAAAGTGGCGTGCTCATTCCCAAATGGGGTTTTGTTTTAACTTTTCCATTGTTCATACAAGTACCTTGTGAGACCAAAAGTTGGCTGTTCCCTCAGTGAAACGCAGTGGGCTTCTGTGTTGCAGTGCCCCAGCTTGCCTCCCCATCCTGCCCACCGCTGAAGAGGAAAGCGGTGGTGAATTAGGCTGAACTGACATTACTG
Organism: Pandion haliaetus; assembly: GCA_013401275.1. Lineage (NCBI taxonomy): Eukaryota > Metazoa > Chordata > Aves > Accipitriformes > Pandionidae > Pandion > Pandion haliaetus. Next base: position 92,324 of record VYZV01044423.1, read on the forward strand.
AGTGAAATGAACTGGCTCCCTTTGTTGGTCAGGGTAACAGGCCAGTACCGTACAGAATGGAGATCCATGTGTTTATATATCTGCTGGTCCCGCTGTTGTACATCTCTGGGAATGACAGTTGTTATATAGTAACAGCTACAGGGAGCCTACCTATGTGGTGCGCATACTTTTGAAGTACTAGAAATCCTCTGACAACGTTAAAAAAAGAACCATTCAGACAGGGCCAGAGTGGAGGAACTGAGGGAATAAGAAATGAACTGACAGTAACGACATCTGGAAACTGCATCACTGAATGCAAGATATGCTTACTAGAATTAAAGTACCAGGCATGGTATGTAGTTTTATGATACCTACAAGCGGTATAACCTGCTTTTGGCATAAACTCTCCGGAATCGCTATTGCAATGCTTTATCTCACAGCTAGAGTTTAGAACAAAGCAGATGTGAAGATTAGGTTTCAAATGCAGTAAACTGGTTTATAAATCTACCCAGTGTACCGAAATATATCTCATGTATTTATTGCTAGGGATTCTAATTTAATAACCCATCTCCTCTGAAAAAAGCCAACCAACTTCCCCTCCAAACCCCCATGATTACCACCAACCCACCATATATTTTCCAGTTATGGATTACTGTTTACCTCTGCTTTGGAGGCATGAGACGTTAGCTGTGTAATGAAATCAATTTGTGAAATATTCCTATACCTCTGTCCAGGCATTTATTAATTATTTTGTACTATGCATATTTTCATGACAAATTTTGAACATTTCCTCTTAAGGAGAAAAATCTTGTAAGGGCTTTCTAGTGCATTGACAGATTATATGCTACTTGTTTTTTATAATTACCAACTCCTGAAATGTTATCAGCATCTGAAAAAAAAGAACCCCATGCAGATACAATAATAAAAATTACACTTATGCCATCAGTGTAATATGGCATACATCATGTTAACTGTTATAAAGTATTTTACATGTGTAAATATCATGTGTATTAATATTTTCCATAATATAGATTCTATGGTGTATAATCAGCATATGGATTGGTTTCTACCAGTATTACAAAAGCACATAGTATTTCGCATGCGCAATCTGGTATGAGGAGTGTCAATGCATGCAGCATGTCCTGCTGATGGCTGGGAAAATGGCTCAGGATAGACCTAGCGGTTGCAGATATGTATAAGTTTCTGCTGAATGTAAAACTGATGCCTAGCATCCTCAGCACACACCTCAAAGTCAGGCTCTATCTTTGTAGTTAGGCTGAACCCTATTACATGCCTAATCACCTCAACCCTGAGGCTGGGACTGTGCTTTAATACTACTACATGTCACAGGAAAGCATCTTTGGTGCTCTGATTTATGTTTTATTTGGGGGAATATATTTATAAACCCAAGACATCTGGACTTTTTCGACTCCTTTAAGCAAAAGGATTAACTAGATGTACAGACACAAGAAAATAAAGAATTGCTTGGTAATCCAATGGGAAAGCTCTTCTTTTGTCACAACTGATGGGTATTCTTGATGCCAGGACTGAGTCCTTTCCTGATTACAACCTGTGGCTGCTCACAATCTCAGTGGGATGTGGGAGATGAGGAAAAGTGCGGTATCAGAGTCTAAACCTGCAGCATGGTACTGAGAGAAGACTGTTGTAGACTTTGAAATAGTCTGGTTTCTGTGAATGCCACTCCAAGGAAAGGAGATAAGAATAGATATTTCTGGAAGGTTCCCAGGAAGTTAGCAAAATTTTAACTCAATGGTTTTTGGAGGGTGCTTATTTCTGATGGATTTTGATGGTTATCTTACTCCTAAACAATGAACTCCACAAGTAAATATCACTGACTAGAGCCAGATTTATAAAAGCATTTCAGATGCTTTACTCAAGCCCCAGAGGAAACACGGGAAGAAAAGTGTGTGCATGATCATGATGCATACTAACGGAGAAAAAATAATACTAGAGCAGTTACAGCTCTACTCTATTTCTTTTTTTCCCCCTTGGAAAAAGCAGTAGACAAACAAGGTGAGATTTCAATCTGATACTCTCACAAGTATCTTTATCTGGTGTTTGGGAGTCTTTACGACTTCTAACTAAGCTGTTCCATATATGCACCTGTTGATCCTGTAAATATCATTACATCTCCTTTCCAGAATGCACTGCATTAACTTCTGGTCCAACCATCACATTACTTTTAGGCACATTGTTTCTGAAATCCTGAAATTAACACCAGAGACCTTTCCAGCTGCAAAGAGTTTTGTTGGCATTAACCAATTCCAGTTGGATGTTTCCCATAATTCAAACTCTCAGCTGCCTGTAGCTGGTTAAAGTAGTTGTTTCTACCTATTGCACAGTTATCTTAATTATTTTACATGGGGATTAAATGTATGGTAAAGTAGTTACTTAAGTGCCTGATGTTTATGTGAGCCAGAATGAAACATAACAATGGGCCAGCACCTGAAGTCAGAACTGCCTTCGCTCAGATTCTGGGCAAGTTTGGGCTCAGATGTGCACTGGGCAGTTTGACACGTCTCTAAATGAATGTTATCACATTGCTCTTCGATCTAGCCTGCACACTTCTTGAAAAGGCATTGCAGAACAGAAAGACATTTGCAGATGTTTTTATCTTCACTCATTTTATGATTTGTACTCTGTGTTAGTAGCTCTGTTATGACTTGTTTAAAGAGAATGCAAATTTACGATTGCATTTTGCAGGAATGGCAACACTCTGCTCAAATATGTCTCAGTTTACCATTGTTTTAAACATTTTGCCATTGGTGTGCAAGGAGGGAGGGAGGGGAAGTACTGCTTCAAGAGAAGCATAGCTCAGTACATATCTACTATGCTTAAGTCTATAAAGCCATTAAACATTTTTTCTTTGACAGGATGATGCGTCAGTTTTATTTTCCTGGAATGTATTGATCCCAATTCCTTGTATTTAACCTTACCTAAATTTTATTCGCTTACTTCCCTTTGGCCATTAAAGTGATTTATTTTTTTCTTTAAAACTACTAACAGCTCCTTCCACTTATTAGAGACTATGCTGCGTAACAGGTCCTCCTGTCTAGTGGCTCTTTTGTTGTGACCATGGGGAAGATTGTTCTGTGACTTTCTCTTTTCATACCTGTCACAGAACAACTCTATTTCCCAAACCCAGAGGGTTTCTGAGGGGTTCAGAGAAATTACAAAGAAGGGACCTTATTTTTCATCCAGTCTATGGTACTGGGTTTGTGAGATTATTCTTCATTCACTCTAATTTTAAAGACCTAGGTTTGACCTTTAGCACCTATTTCCAGGGTCACATTGCTGTTCATCACATTCTCCCCTTTTTAAATTTTAAACTTTGGTTCCATTTTGAACCTTTCTTTTATTTTTCAGTTCTTTTTGTACCTACCCTGCATTTTGCCAGATCTGCTTTGAACTACTTTACTATTCTATCAGGAGAGATATTTATCTTGCATGACTTCTCTTAGCTCTCTTGCCTCTGTGCAGATTTGGCAATGTACACCTCTGATAATCTGTTCCTAGATTTTACTTATTTTTCTTTTTGCCTTTACATACTTTAAGTATAAATACACAGTTACTGTTATTTTCTCTGAAATCCCTTCAGTTGGGTTATTTCTGCCTGGGAATCGAGGCTCTTGGAATTAAACACTTTGCACCAGGGATGATTACAACACAATTGTCTCTCCGAGGCCTCTCTCTTACAATGAGATCTATGCGGGCAGACCTTTGCATGTGCCTGTAGTCCTACTGATTCAGTAAGATTCCCCACAGAGCAGCCCATTTGTCTGGGGCTCACTGGAGAATGGGAACCTATGTGAGAAATGACCCCTGCTGCTCCCTTGCTTTATACCTTGTTGCCTAAGCACCAAACACTCTGAAACTGCATTGACATTTTTGCTGTCTCACATTGCAAATTCACATAATGTATGTGCTAGTTTCCATGTTTCATCATCCCTTCGCATTTTAAGTAAATTTTCTTAGATTAATCACTACCTAATCTCCTCGTGGTGTTCCGTTTCCTCTGGGTTCATCTTGCATGCTGGAGATGCCTGACCTGCATGAGTCTTGATCCTGGTGACCCCCTGGAAGAGGTGACGGACCTATCAGCAGAACTGGCAACTCCTCTTTAAGAAGGTAAGGTCCAGCATGTGGGTTGAAGAGTCCTGGAAGCATGAACTCTTGAAGGAATTAGCTGCAGGAAGCTTTCACCTGATTTTAAAAACCCCTGTCTTTCTACATGACAGGCGTTGCTCAGGCCTGCTAATCGAGACTTAAGGAATGTACAAGTGGGTGACCAATCGCTATTCTGCGAAGATGTTATTTCTTCAGGTCTTTTAAATAAAGCTGTATTCTTGTTGCACTGCTTTAATATGTATTATCTGTGGGGTTATCCAGCACCTAGGAATTTTGGTAGTGTTGTGGTTTAACCCCAGCCAGCAACGAAGCACCACGTAGCCGCTCACTCACTTCCCCCGCACCCCCAGTGGGATGGGGGAGAAAATTGGGAAAAGAAGTAAAACTCGTGGGTTGAGATAAGAACGGTTTAATAGAACAGAAAAGAAGAAACTAATAATGATAATGACAACAGTAATAAAATTACAACAGTAATAATAAAAGGATTGGAATATACAAGTGACGCACAATGCAATTGCTCACCACCTGCTGATAGATGCCCCCTTAGTCCCTGAGTGGCAATCCCCCACCCCCCACTCCCCCCAGTTTACATACATCACATGGTATGGAATATCCTGTTGGCCAGTTTGGGTCAGCTGCCCTGGCTGTGTCCCCTCCCAACTTCTTGTGCCCCTCCAGCCTTCTTGCTGGCTGGGCATCAGAAGCTGAAAAATCCTTGACTTTAGATTAAACATTACTTAGCGACAACTGAAAACATCAGTGTGTTATCAACATTCTTCTCATTCCTAGCTCAAAAACATAGCACTAAAACAGCTCCTAGGAAGACAATTAACTCTATCCCAGCTGAAACCAGGACAGGTAGTTTCTGGTTTTCCAGCTGGTGCCCGCATGAGCCTCATGACTTTAAAGAAACATGGTATCACAAGCAGTATCTGGTCACTACCAATGGATTGAGCCAGTGCTCTGTGTGACAGAGGATAAGACAAAGAGGCATGAGGAGTTAACACCAAAAACATCTTATATAATCCATCTTGACTGATTCTGCAAGTCTAACTATAACATACAAGGAAAATGCAGAGAAGAAAAATCTGGTATCCATAGGGGACACGCTGAAAAGGTTATTTTTTGTGTTCACCTGTCCCGCTGTTTTGAAAATGTACTGCAGCATGTTTACCTCACTTATATTTGGAAACCTGTTACTTCTATATTCAGCTTCCCTTTATGTCTTGCTACAGCTCAGAAAAAGTTGTCAAGAGTTATCTCCTTGAAGATGTCATCTCTGAGTCACAGAATTGAAGCTAATGGAAGACTCATGTCAACAAACTGCTTCTGTTCCCCTGTGATCAGCCTGGGAGTGTTGCAGATTTATGGTTTGATGGAGTACCTCACAGGAGAACAAATGCAGCTATGTAGCTGCAGCTGGAACTGAAGGGAAAACTACAAAAGATTAATTTTACCTGTAAATTTTCAGTTGTCATTTATTTGAAATTCACCTATCAAAGGGACACTAGGCACTGGTGATAGATTATTTATTAAGGAATCTGATATGGCAAATTGTTTAAATATTTGTGATGTATGAAGGAAAGCATGTTTTAAATGAGTTGAGGAACTCTGTAGGGGGAAATATATAGTAAATACCATCACAAAAAGATGGAAGGAGGTGAGGGTACCAAAAATCAAAATGAGTATAACTAAGGATTTATAAACCTCGTTTACTCTGCCTTTTGACTAAGGGCTCTAAGCAGTTGTAAAATTGCAGTGGCCATTGGGTCGGTAGGTCCCAGGCTGCCTCTGGAACCTGGAAACCCCCCACTGAAACACGTCTCTGCTGTGTGGGGTTCTGGTGCGCTGGGGGCCGAGGGGAGCGATAGACTCTCATGGGCATCGCCTATTCAGGAATTACTGAAGACACAGAGATAAACTGTGAGGTCCTCTGAGTTACCAAAAACAAAGACTTCAGAAAAGTTAAGATAATAACTGATCTTGTGAAAACATGTGGCTCTGCTGGTGCAGACAAGTGTGTGTCATAGCTGAAGTGTTATTACAGGAGGCCTTCAAAGAGTGAATTTGTATACTTTGCCATATACAGCTTTCAACTGTTGGTTTGGGTTTTTTTTTTGAGATGCGCATTGCAGTCAAGTCCTCGTCCTGTTGCCATTGAACTCAGTCTAGCTTTGAAATGGAGCAGATTTCTGGAAATTACAATATTTCTCCTTTTTTATTTAAACATATCGATTCATTAACATAGACAGAAGTCAAATATCACAATACCTGAAAGTCATACTAATTCACTTGGAATGCAGCACTATGCCTTGGTGAGATCACTTTATATTAACCACCGAAAGTACTGATAGCTTAAATTTTTCAACAGGCAGAAAAAAAATTCAAGTTTTCTTTTTTTTTTTTATTTTAAACTTAATCAAAACATTAAGATGCTTCAGAAGACAAAATTCTACAATAACTTCAAGTAAATTAATAATATTGAGATGTTTCCTTTCATCCTCTCAATGTTATTATGTAAAATAAGTTTGAAAATGAAAAAAAAAATCATAGTCCAACTAGTAAGACTAAAACATTTGCTTCAGAAAACTTTATAACTGGATCATTTGCTTCCCTTTTAAGGATGCCGAAAAAAATATTCCTCTCCCAACCCCTGGGGAAAAAAAAAATAGTGTGGAAATTTATTTTTGTGAAATGTTTCACTCTGAACAAATGTATGTTCCCAAAGGGACAATTCTGACCAACAAATGTTTATTTACAGCTAACTTTCTCCCAGTAAAAAAAAAAAAGTGTAAGCTTCACGCATTTATTCTCATACTCACTGGAAGGCTTGGATCACAGTATCTTAGGATCTTCATCTACCTGGAGGCTTCAACCACTGGTTAAGCCAGGTAGGTATTACCAGTAATCTCAAACCAGTCTAAAATATGGGATAACATGCGCAGTATAAAGGAAGTGGAGAAAATGCGTTCCTCTGCACATTCTTACATAGGTCCAACTGTTTTGCTTAGTTTTTCTTCCTTACCTAATTGTTGACTGCTAGTATTGAACTTCTGTGGGATTAATACATCTTGTTTCATCACTTGTTCAGCCTATTTACTTTTCAAAACACATTATAGATGACTCACAGAGCCAGCTATGCAGAATGAATCACAAAATATTACGATACCTTGGGTGGATCACACTGATGCAGACATGGATGCCATTTAATTTTTGGGGCTTATGGAACGTGCCTACTGTGTGGATATGAAAACTAGGAGAGATGACCTTGCTTTGGGGCTGTGCTACCACAGAGTTCTAAAATACTTATTAAAACTGCTCTATAAATAAAACAGTAGAGCTTTTGACATTTAAAGGCTTCAAGACACGCCACATGCCTTACTGCAGAGCATTTATGTGAGTCATCTGCTGACCCTGCTGCTCCTTCTTAAGGTATAAACTTTTTGTAAAAGAAAACAAAAAGAACACGGTAATGGGTGGTAATTAGGCCCAGCAATAGGGAGCAGATGCTGCTGTTTCATGCAGTTCTCATACTTATAGCAATACACCTCCTTAACACGATACCATTTGATTTGTACAAGGGGGTGAAATGTAACCTTTTCTATAATATGAATGAGACTTAAAACTGGTATTTGTCCCAGAAAACACATAATTTGTACCGTAAGCCCTGTCTTGCTGGCTGCAAGAGAAAAGAGCAGTTAATTAATTCGAACAGAAGAACCTCTCCTCTCTCCCTTTACCTTCAGCATTACGGTAACAGGACTCCATTACCTCTGGGTGAACACAAACAACTCTAAAGCTTAGAATAGTAAGAAGGAGATGAGATAGAAATCAATTCCCTTTAAATCATTTAGTGTATTTGCTTGTTTTTATCTCCCGTCTATTGTAAGCTGTTTATTTTTATTGCCTCCTAGGGGGATGCTGCAGCCATTACTACTCCATCTCTCTTTATTGACTCTTGCTCCCACTATGTTAATGGCACCTGCCTGCTTTGCAGTTGACTTCAGCCTTATGGGTGTGTGTATTTCCAGTCTTAATGTCAGCTGTAAAACCAATCACACATGAATCATACCAAGAACATACATGCTGGTACTTACTGCTGGTTGAAGCTTGGTATGGGGTTAATTAAAAAAAGTCCCTGGAAACACTGGAAGAGACTTACGAAGAGCTACAAATAGCAGGAAGACTCACAGCTTGAATATTGACTGGGACTGTTTGGAGCTAGTTTTTTAAACATAGAGGATGGAGAATGTCAGAGTAGGAAACAGTTCTTTGTAAATTGGAAGTTGCTATATGCATAAACAACAGAGCAGATGGGGTAACAGAAGCTCAGCTTTTGCTTTAGCCCCAAAAAACCAAAACTTAAAAGAATTACTAGCCTATCTCCAGGAATTAGTGCCATCAGGTATGTTTTAAATAATGCAGTGGCAAATGATCCGATTATCATTCATTTCAGATCTGATGGCAAACTTTGTCCCTTTTCAAATTTCAACCTTGTAACAGCTGTGTCATCTCAGCCTTCATCTAATGATATAATAATTGCACACAGTGCACTTATTGCTGACTTTTATTAAAATTTGTGTTAAAAAGGCCAGTTCTTTGTCTGTCACAAAGGTCATGACTGAATGAGTTTATCACCATCATTTTTCAGAAGGTTAGGCATCCCAATAATTTCCAAACACTTCAGCAAGAAACTTTTGTTGTATAACATATGTGCCAGTTTTATGATATACTGTAGAAGCAAAAATATTTTCCACTTAAAAACACACTGTTTCATAAAACAAAGCCCATAATTTAATGGAATCTTGAAATACTTTTGGGTAGAAGCCTGCTTTCTGCAGAATGTATTTTCTTCCTGAAGCACAAGGAAAAATTCTTAATTTTGTCATCACTATCAAGTTGTTCAAACCCCAGTTTTTAATAGCATGATCTCATAGTAACACAGACCTCAGAGGATCCAAAGTTAATGCTAGATTTAGGTGAGGGCTGGCCAGAACTGCAGCATTTGGAGTTCAGATTTTTCCCCAAACTCCAGAAGACTCAGATCCAAGGTTTTTTTTTGCCTGGGAGAAGCTTGGATACAGCAGGAGGGTTTTTTTCTTCACATCTATAGCTAACTGAATCCTCCAGATAAAATGACAAGACAAAGCAGCACAATCATCAAGCAGTTGCAGGTTCAGTACTTTCTTGAACCATTGAACCAAACCCTGGTCTTTTCTTTATGTGAGTATCAAAATCTGGGTCTCTAGGAGGCCTCTAGGTCCTCCTTTCTTCTCCTCCACCCATCTACCCTTCACACTGATACTGGATTTTCAGTAAGCTTTTTAAAGTAGTTGGGGAAGTGCTGCCCACATGGTACTTTGGTCTGGGAGATAAAGGACTTAATCCCTCCTTTCCATAGGATATTAGAAGCACTGTGGTTTGACAGGTCAGCATTAACTGATGGAAATCACATGAGACATGCTGGATATTCATCAGTAAATCAACCGTCAGGCCCAGGGAAACTCAGAGGTAGTTTTCTCTATGATACTAATAGTTTTACAGTAGTATGAACAGGCTTCAGTCTCACGGCAGGGGACATAGTTAGCTGGTGCCCTAAAGAGAACATTCCTTTCTCAACGCATTACATGCTACAAAATCTCACTTTTTTCCTTTTCTTTTTCTTTTTAGCTTTTAAACACACAGAGAACTAGAAAGCCTGTGATGCTGAAATCCACTGCTAAGCCCATGGAAAGAGACTCCAGCCTCAGCAAACAATAGAGCTTTTTTACTTCCTTGATGTTTCTCATATTCTCACTTTCTGTGAGTAAAAGAAATTCTGCCATCATTTAAATAATTGAAATATTTAAGAGTCAGTGCCAGTAATCTAGTGTCTTACTTATTTCTGTCATTCTGCTCTCCTATTAGTTTTGACATTCCTAAACCAATGCAATTCTTGCATTAAAGACAAATAAAATAGTTTCATAACACCTTCCTTACCGCTTCATGAAGTAAACTGAAAAGGTATCACAGAGGTTGTGGCCACAGATTTGAATCACTAAAAATTATCTAGGAAGTCTTAAACAGTACCATGTGGGAAGAGAAGGAAACAACAACAACCACAACCACAACAACAACCACAACCACCCCACAGTCTCACTTTCTCAGCTAGGGACATCCCTATCGGCTGATATTCTGCCTTAAGACCAAAGTTCATCTTGGACAGATGTTGCATCTTCCACAGTCTCTTGCTAGAAGGGTGCCAGTCAATACACCTTAATGGGGATTATGGCTGAGGGTACCCAGCCCTGATTTCCAGGAAAGGGCTACCCATGCTAAATTTCTATTGTAAGCACAGCTAATGTGAATCACAGAATGGTTGAGGTTGGAAGGGACCTCTGGAGCTCATGTAGCCCAATCTCCCTGCCCATGCAGTGTCACCTAGAGCCGGTGGGCTGGAGTACAGCTTGGCTGCTTGTTAGGGTGAGAAGATCTGAGAATAAAAACAACAGGAATCTGGAAAGGAGGTGTACTACTTCTGTGCCTGCTTCATTCAAGGGAAGTGCAAGAGCACCTGAAGGCTAAAAGTAGCTCAAAGCAGCAATAGGGGAGCTCCTAGGCTAGAGAGGACAGCTGTGCATATGGGAATGTGAGCAGATGAGTTATGGAAGGCTGGCTGATTTATCAGAGGTGAGGGAAAGCTTGCTGGGGCAGAGTGGCTGGGGGCATGGGGCCTGAGTAACTTGCTGGAAGCAGGTACGGAAGCCCTTGAACCAGTACGGAGCGAGCCCTATGGCTCTTGGGAGTTTTGGTGTGTGCTGCTGTTGCTTAAGGTACAGGGAAAAGCTGTTTCAAAGGATTTTTATTTAGCTGCTCTACATGAGCTTTTTCTCAGCCTACGTTTTAATGCTTGACAGCTGAGCTTTTACAAGTTTTCAGAGCCATTAATCAGAGCAGTGTTTTGGGAAGCTTTTGCAATGTATATTTGAGAATTTGTATGGCACTGTTTTAAATTAAAGGCTAAGGCTTACTTTTGAGGCTGCTTTTGGCCTCTTTCCGTAAAGCATGGAGCCGTGTATTATTGTTCTAAGAACCCATAATTAGTAGCAAATGTTTGCAAAATGCTAAAGGTTGTTGCTAGGGTGCTCCTTCAGGCTGGGATGTGTGAGGAATAGTTAAACCTAATTTAGATCTATTTCAAAAACTGTTTTCTTAAGCTGCAAGCATAGATCATTTTTATGCAGCGCAGTACATTCTGACTTTTCAAATGGGCAACAGGAATAAAGGCATTCCTTCAGGAATAGGTATGACTGTGTGTGAGCAGAAATTAAGCTCTTATTCTCTGAAGTAATTTGCTAGTGAATCAGACATGAGATAGGAAACAGGACTTCAGACTTAGGCTGGGTTTTTTTCATAGATGTGTTGATTCGTTTGCCCAGAACCACTCAAATTCCAAGCTATATTGTCAATTCAAATAAGGACTAGAAGCATATATTTATTTGTTTTGAAGGTAAATGATAACTTTTCTAAACTGATAGTAACAAAATAATTGAGAAGCATTAAAGTACCCCCAAAAAATCTCTCTATATAACATTATAGCCTCTTCAACATATACATAAAGTTCCATATAACAACATCATGATTGCTTTTTGTTATGTTTGATGCCAGGTTTTGAAAGACCCATGTAAAAGTTGCTCTGTGCCAAAACATCTCCGAGGATATTTTGCTGTATGGTATACTAATTGTTAACACACAGTGGCTCTACAGGTCAAGACAATTGCCAACAGAGTAAGTGGATGACCTGCAGACCAGAAAGGCTGGCATTGCTCTCCTTCGGGTGACCATCCCTTACCTGCCACAGCAGGCACTGGTTGCTCCCTCCGAAGGAGGTAGGGTGTTAGAACCAGGCTGTGGGATTCAGGTGTTGCCTCCAGTTCTGTTGCAGGGGCTCTGTGTGATTTTGGTTAAGTCAGTCAGTTACTCTCTTTATGTTTCATTTCTCAGCCTTCTCCCTGGATGTTTGACACCCCCCTCCCTGTGCCCCCCTTTTTGCATGGTGCCCTTGTTTTTGCTGCAGCACTTGTGCTGCCCATTTCAGGGCCTGGGGGGGGGCATCCCCTGTCCTGAGCCTCCTTGACAGGACCCCTACCTGCTGCCCATGCCTGCTGGCAACGGTGACCCACGGTAGAGCTTTGGGGCTACCAGAGGTGGGAATGGGGAGGGCAGGAACCACTGCAGAAGCTGGATCAGGTGCATCCCCCTGCATGAAGGGCCTGGCGGGCAGGGAGCGTTACCAAAACAATGCCCAGGGGGTGAGTGGCTGTAGGGATATGAGCAACACCTTTTGTGCAAATGTCTTGCTGAATTAATGTCTGCTGACCATAAGCCACAGCTGGGGAATCAGCAGAGGAGGCAAGATTTATGTATTCGAGGTGAGTCAGATGCTTCCCAGCCCAAGTGGGAAGGCTGCCACAAATTATGGTCCTTTTCATAAATAGGGGTGCAAGTGGGCTGGTGATGTGACTGAGTGTTGGCTTTGGTCTCAGAGAGGCAGCTTTCTGTGCTCTGGCTCAAATAGTATTAGCGTGGAGACAGGTAGAGGTGTATGTTAAAATTTTCATGGGTCTGTTGTCTTTTCCATTAGAGATGTGGGAAAAATGTGGAAAATAATGGTGTCTCAGAGGCCAGGAACATGAGTGAGATTCAGCATGCAATTTAGACACTTAATTAAATATTCCCCTCTTTGGCCTTTCACCTCTGTTTTTGTGGGAGCAAATTGCTGGGCATGCAACAGTGACATTACAGCAGATCAGCTTCCCTGGGATCCCCCCTGTATTCAAGCTCCTTAGCTCGGGTTTGCATGCACAGCACTTGCTGCCTGCACTGGACGGCATCCAGCTCCTAGTGTGCCCTTGCAGGATGGCAGGCTCTGGATTATGAAACGGCAGAGACCTTTTTGTGCTCATTTAGCTTTGTACTTTAATCTTGGGCAGCCAGATGCACATGGAAGTGTCTGCGTGCAGTGGGTGGGGGGCCATAATGGTCTTCAGGAGACTTAACTGGCCTGATTAATTCATAATTGTTCTTCAGCTACCTGGATTGTTGAATTGGAAAAAACCCTACCTGCTGGTGTACAATCCCTTCTCGAACCCTCCTTTTTCTGTGCCATTTCATCATGCATAACCATTTGAATCGATAAGCATGGTGGGAGGAAGTCACTTACAAAGAGTATTAAGAATGCTCTCAATGTCAGAGGTGAGACCTCTCTCCTGTCTGCTCATGTCCCTCTCATCTTTGCTGCTTCATTTCTAAATAAAAATAATAATAAAAAAGTTCTCTCACTTTCAGAGGGGGAGAAGGAGATTGTCAGATGTTTAAAGTTACTCTGTTTTTGCTGTTGAAAGTAAGATCAGGATCTGGCTCCATAGAAGTCACTTCATGCTGTAATTCACTGTAAAATGTGTATTCTTTCTTTTACCAAACCTCATTAAAAGGCTAAGCTAACTTTGCCCCATATTTCCCTTTGTACTTTTAATTATGAATGACTGCTCCTTGTCTTCTAAGACAGACCCAAATGTGGCTTCCACAGAGCATGAGGGGAGAGGAGAAACAAATGGGCCCATCCAGGAGAGGATGAGGCTCAGCCCCAGCACTCTGATTTGCACCAGCATGTCCTAATTAACATTCAAGTTAGAAGCAGAAGGCTTGAGAAGCTGCTTCTGAAATGAGTCCCGAATGAAAGATGACCACTGAACTTTACTTCCCACCCGGTGGGAAGCAGGCATCAGCTAATGTAGACTAGCTCACTTATATGTGAGGGCCTGACACTTTGCACCAGCGGACAACCTGTCCAGCCTGAAGCCATGTCTGGAGTGTCAGGAGGAGCAACTTTCTGTCCTGGTCTTTTCATGACTCTTGTCAAGCACACAATGGGCGTATGGCTATTTGTGTTTGGCCAATGCACTGGAAATGAACGCCACAGTGTTTTCTAATAGCCTAGGATAATGTCGCTCTGTGCCATCATTTCCCTTTCCCAGGTGCAACAGTCCAACGTGAGTTTCTTTTGCTTTGCCTGCCTGGACATCTCAAAGGGAGTGAATGGTTTGCCCTCCATCAGCTGTCTGTCATTTGGTTTCCTATAAATGTACTGCCAGCAAAAAGAAATGCTCAGACATCAGATCTATGTTTGGGTAAAAGAAGGAGCAAAGGCCATGACTGATATGCCTGTCAGTGGTGGTAAGCCAGTTCATGAGTTTACATGTGAGAAAACTGGGGTAAAGAAGCTGCTATCTATGGGGAGTATTGTGTGACTCAAATTACAAACAAATTTCCCCTTCAGCTCCTGATGAAGTTCTGAGCTTTCACTGAAGATTTTGTGCTTCTGAAAAATTTATAACAGATTTCCATCAGTGAAAGTTATTTGATTGCTGCAACACTTGGACAATCTAGGTGGTAAATATGTTGAATAAAATCACCTTGGAAGGGCAGAATAGCCCATGCTAATACAATATTGCATTTTGTTCCTCTGTGGTAGCCAGGCCACCTTAAACATTTCTAAGTTTCTTTTAGCCTTTGCAGAAAGTAACATGGTTTTTTTCTCACTTTGTCGGGTGGCCAACCCACAGGCTGCCGGTGGTGGGTTTGAAATGCTGTGTCCTGGGGCTGCAGTACACCTTGCTTCTGTTGAGGGTTGCCCACTGTGCCATGTATTGTTGCAGGCTGTGGGCAAAGAGGCAGATATGACTGTTGCAGCTATGCTCTATGCAGGGTTTATTTTTCCCACTTCCATTTTATTCTAAATGTATTTTTAAATTTGCTCTAACATTGACATCATCAATGCCTAGAATTCAGACGTGTTTATTGTGAGCCTGTCATCATCTGCCTCTGCTCACTGGTGGTTCTGCATCATTACGAGAGGGAACCAAGTTGAAGGAGATTATCTGTGCAGTCGGCTGTACAGAGGGCCTGTTGTTAGCCATTTGAGATGCCAGAATTTAAGTTTTGTATTGTGGTGGTTTTTTTTTTTAACCACCCTGCTTCTAATTCTTTTGGCTTCAAACAAAAGCTCTAGCATTTTGTCTTAAAGTCTGTGATCAAAGCTTCAGAGCCTGTCTACATTTAGAAGTAGATTTATCTTTACTCTTAAGCTCATGGGTCGAGGCAGTACTGTTACACCCACTTTGATAGTGGAGCATGGAATAACAGGGCAGCAGAATTTCCCCAGGGTGTATAAAGTTGTGATATGGCCTGTTTGCAAGTAAACAGGACAGACTTATCACTGATTACCTTGTTTTTTCCTGGAAAAATACTCAAGTTAGACCTAAAATTTGTTCCAGGGATTTTGTGTCTGGGTGGGGTTTATTTTGGTTTTGGGTGTTTTTTTTTTTTTAGTCTTCCCATCCCCTCTTTTAACTCTACCACCTTTTACCTTAATGAAGGATCAAGGATAACCACTTGGATTGAGAAGCCCTTCTTACACAAATGTTAACTACCAAGATGTTGATTTTCAAGTGAAGTCACCTGAATGACATGCTGCTGCTAATCAAAGAATCAGAGGTATTAATTAGAATCAGACACAAGGAAGTGCTTATCACTAAGCCATGAAGTCTATAGAGAGACCCCAACTACGTTCTCTTATTGCCTTGGACAAGCGAGGTCTTGTTTTTATTGTCTTGCTGAACTCTCAATCTAATGTCAGTTATTGGTAAGGCTATGTAAACTCTGAGCCAGTAGTTAAAAACAAAACAAAAACATCACAGTGATGTATGAAGAATTTGGAGTTAGCTTCATTTAAACTGTAGGAGTAATTTGTATTTTTAAGTTGTGTTTTCATAAAGTTTCAGTTCAGTGGTCTGTGGTGTTTTGGTATGTGAATGTTTGATGCAGCTGTGATGCTGAAAAGCTGCAGCTAGGACAATACTTAGTAGGCTTTGGAGGCTGGTCTTTTCTAAATTTCTTTCCTTTTGGTTGGGGAAAGAGCTTAGATTTTAGCTGAATGTAGGTGGGTGTGGGTGTTTTTTGAAAAATATTATCTTCTGTATGTGACTTGGCTTCTTTATTTAATTTGAACTTGTGAAAGGATGTTTTAATGACAGTAGTGGAAATAAAAGGCATGAAAGGGGGATGTAAGAGCCCACCACTTGGAGGACAGTACTGCAGGCTAAAAATAATGAAGGTGATTTTGCTTCCTTAAAAATAACCTCTCTAAAAGTGCATATGCTGAATAGACGTTTCATGGCTTGTTCCCTGACTGGGTGGTCCCGGGTCCCTACAGGCAAGGCTGCAGTGTGTAATTTCAGCTTCTTTTTCAGATGAACTTTACTGGAAAAGAAATGCAGAGGGCTTCACCTGAGAATGGGGGACAGGTGCATTAGGTAAGTGCTGTTGTTTGCCTACCTCTTACTATGTATACAGACTGGCCAGTACTCATCTTGTTGATGTGTCCTGTTCTACACAGGAAAACACTGCTATATTTTGCTCTTCATAGGTAGTTAAATTAATATCTCGAACCTGTCTTAAAATAATTCTACAAGGAGCTGTTGAGTTTTTAGTCTCACCAGCTTTACAGGCCATGGCCTAAGTAAAATATCCTAAGAAGTAACTGTCCATAAAAGCAGTCCTTTGCATGCAAGTCTGCGCTGTTATTTTGGTAGTTTTTGGCTGTCCTTGTTTTTGTTAGATTGACTAGTGTATAGAACATACTACCTTTAGTAAACAAAGTTTGTAGTATGGCTGCTACTACCTGTGCATCTCTGGAGAGTCTGTTTGTAAAGTCCTGCTGTGATGCAGCAGAGAGAGGCTGTTTTCCACCAGTTCCAAATAGGTTGGATCTGCAGAGTGAGCATACTGTGCAGAGACTCTTCTAAAGGTGCATGCAATTTCAGTTTGCCAGCTTCAGTGCTTATTCTGGCACCTTATTGCTCTTCAGAATGAGGAAATATCCACAACAATAATTGCTGCAAGTAGCATTGCTTTGTTTAATGGTTCTGTGGCTTGTTGTCAATGTCTTTGAGAGAGCTATTAAAGGATCTCCATACCTTACTGGCTACTGTGTGCTGTCTGGCTTGCCCTAGCCAGCTCGTAGGGCTTAAGATACCATTCCTTTCAGATAGGAGTAATATATGACTTGAAAGGTGATATCCCTAGAAACAGTTTAGGATGCCATTAGAAGTCTCTTGGTAAGGACTGTAAGTTCAAGCATGGTCTCTGCTATTTGGTGACAGAAGTTTTACCTGCTTCTAACATACAAAAAGAGCATTCTGGTATTGTTAGATATTAAGAAGACTTCTGGGCAACCTCTAGCTACCACTTGGATATCTGATGGGACCCTTCTCAGATTTGCAGAGTGTCAGGAGTGGGGTGAGGAGGCAGCAGCCTGTCTTGGGTAAGAAAACTGTGTTGGCAGACATGGCTGATACTCTTCATAGTAAGTAGTGTAGCTGGAGGAGTATGGCTAAGGCCTGATTATGACTTAGATTAGGTAGCCTACTTGGAAGCCAGGTGAAAATGTCCAGCTGAGATGCAGAGATATGTTCTAATGTTTTGTGGAAGCTCTCCTGAACAGATGTTAAGCTCCAAGAAGAAAGATGGAAAGGTGAGAGAATGGCAGCGTGCAATGCAAGGGCATAGATTTATAGCTGCTTTTACCCAGCTGCGACTTGGTTAACACTAAAATGTGTCTACAATGTAGATATAAACTGAACCCAATTCCCAAGTTAGTAGGTTGTCCACCCCTTTCTAGGCATATTTGTTTGCTATTGTTACTATGGAGATCAAGTACAGTTCAGCTTTCATTAAGCAAACAGGAGAATCTGCCAGTTCTTTAGCAAGGCCTGATAAGGTAATTTCCTTCATCTTGTGTTGACAGCAATGATGCAAGTCAAATACAGTAAATGGAAAAGTTCTCTCTTAAACTGTGCTTTCTGGTAGTGACTATGATACTAAAGTAGATTGCATACTGACTGGCCTGGCTCTTAGTGTTTGTGGTTTGATATCTGAGGACAGAGCTGCTGTCCCTCTGGGGGTGAAAACCCATCCCCTCTGTGTTGTGAAGTGAGATGCTATTTAAAATCTATAGGCTCAGTGCAATGAAGCTTCTTGTTTGGGGAATGTAACTGGTGCTCTAGGTCAGTGTGCTGGGACCTCACTGCTGGTCGCTTTTTCCATATCATAAAATGGTAGATTCTGGGGAAGATGATGTTAGATGCAAGAGAAAAGGCTGTGCAGGTTGGTGTGAAGATCACCAGATTGATCTCTGACAGCATGAGTGTGATTGTAGAGCCAAGAACAGGCCAAGTGGTGGAAAGGGAGCAGTGCTAGATAAATACCAAAAGCTGGTAGACTGCTCTTTTCTAGTGTAAAAAGATGAAGATTTAGGCAAGTATGTAACATGGTAGCTTTTGGCTTACCTGTCTACCATCATAGGTAACATCGACACTCTGCAAGTTCAAACTCTTGTTCCTTTAGCTTCTGTCAACATATATGCATCCATAAGGTGGGCTGCTTCCATAATATTTTCAGTTTGAGAGAGGGGTGTCTTAATGGAGGGAANGATATACGTTATAAATCTGTCTTCACTAAAAAATTTGGATAGTGGTAGACAGATAATGCTGTACAAATCACTTTTTTCTTCATGTTTGACCTCTCTCTCTGAACTAAAAAATGGAACATTTTTTTCTGTTCCCTCA
>VYZV01044425.1:726-15135 GCA_013401275.1 Pandion haliaetus
CATGAATGACGGTCAGTAGACTTTGCTTTGTTCAGACATAGGAGATTCTTCTGCAGTAAGGGTTGCTGCTGCATTCCATGGTACTGAAGGTGTGAAGTGCTATGAAACTCATTCCTAAGCACGCTTGGTTCTTTCCAGGTCAAGGTGGCTGTGGCCACTGTCCCAGTGCATGGTACAGCCTTGTCTTCATGACAGTGCAGTACTGACCAGCAATATTATCTTGGGCCCCATTAGTCATAATAGTGCAAGGGAATTGTTCTGGTAATACTGATTCTGGTGCTAAGTCATGCAATACTTGCTTTGTGATCTCTGTACCACGCTATGGTGTATAGCAGAGAGAGACCCATACAGAACCACAGAGAGAGTTAGCAACATTGCATGCTAGTTCTACATTAGAAAAATGGCTGTGATTACACTGGCATAGCTAGTATGCGTTAACTAATCTTGTTCTCAATCATAATAGCATGAATTATTGTAGATCAAAAATTTTATATATTGAACATAAGCACAGAGATGTTTTTAGTTAAAGTTAGACTAGGTTTTAGTATTTAAATAAATTCTATTGAAATTAGAAATAACAACTAGAAATAGATTTAAACTTACTATAATAGCCTAAATTAATTAAATATAAATTACATTGTGCAAGTTTACTGCCAGAGTTTTAAGAAAAGTCAAACCCTATATCTGATGAAAATTACTTGCTATATGCCTGAAGCCACTTTTTTGAAGCGGTAAACTGGATTTGACAGTTCTGTTATTGCATTTAGAATATCTTTTTTCATTTCAGATCAGTCATCCAGTTCTAGTCAATGACTAGTTTATTCTTAGCTGAAAAGTAGTCGGGAATTGAAAAGAAGCAGGGAAAATGTTTACTGCTTTTTTTAATCTATAAATAAAAAAAAGAAGGTGAGACTTACCAGTTCTAAAACAAGAGATACGCAATTTAGTTTGCCATCCAGAAATAGTATTTCCTCTCTTTAATCAGATTTAAATGCAAAACATGTTTTGATTAAATTTTTGTTTCAAACATACAGAATTTAATATTGCTTTACTTGAGTAATGAAAAGCCATTTAAAAATTATATATATATTTATCTATATTTTTTATTTAATTCCAGTGTTTAATCAAAACATTCATAGATTACATAAATAAAGTCTATTAATAATTTTGACTAGAAAGGCACCGTTTACCATTTTATAATATTGAAATTTTTTTAAAGTATGATCTTAAAAAAAATATTTATAACTACTCAAATAAATGCATATAGTTATAGGTTGTCTTTCTAGTGGGAAAAAGAATACTATATTCAGTGTTAGGACTGTCTGGGTTTTTTTGCAGTTACTACCTATCCATACCTGAGGAGAATAACTAGAATGTACACGTATGCAAAGAAAGATCGAATTATGATGAAAATCGTGTTTAAAAATAGGAAGATCCTGTTGAAAGCATTTTGAAGCTGACTCACCTTTGCGTGAAACATCACCTAAACATTTACTAAGTCAAAGTTGCTGCAAGGGAAGAAGTTGGAATGGGCAGCTGGAAGCAGAGAAGGGATTTCCCTTTTAGTGGAAGTGGTGAGCTATTAGCTCAATTTCATCATTTAATGAAATTTTAGCCTCAGTCTCCTGAAATGAAAGGTCACGGTCCCTTTAATATGCAAAGGCCTCTCTCCTTATACCTGCCTGTATTCCACATGGTCAGTCCTAGCTCTACAGTCTGAACATAGTTTAAAACCCAGGCAATGAAGCAATATGCGCATTACACTTTCATCATCTTTTGGTTACAGGATTAACTCTGGGAGCTGCCTGCAGCCTCTCTCTAGTGAGAGACATCTTGACAAATGCAATCTCAGAGTTCCCTGAAGAGAAGACAAAGGTTTTCTGTGCTGTCTTGCAGCAATTAAGAACTCTGGGTGGAGAACAGATAAGAAATGTTGCTGTATGTTGTGCTTACTTGCAATAACAATTGTAACAAATTGTAAGAAATGTGAAATTGCTCCTGACCACATGTAAAACTTAGGTTTTTAATTCTGCTTTTAGCAGTGGATTTTCCATCAATACATCTTTTTTGAGCTTTCAGTATGTATAAATTTATAAAGAGTCTGCATGTTATATTGCCACCTAACATAAAAATGTGAAGGTGATGGAGAAAGGTGACATAAATTTCTTTTTTTCAAGTCATTAGGTGGAAACATAGTAAGTGGAAAATCAACCTCAGACTTGAATCCTATTCTGGCAGCCAGCAACTGTATGCTCAATCTGGCTTCAAGAGGTAAGAGGAGATAGCCTGTCTCTGTAGTACTGCCAGAGGTACAGGATCTTATTTTATGGGGAGAGGGGAAATAACAACAGGTGAGCATTTGTTAAGGAACCCTTTTCCCCACTCTCATACAAGATCACGTCAGGAAGAGAAGCAATTTGCAAATGAAGAACATGTCAAAGATTCTCATGTCAAGAGTAAGCATTCAGACCAACCAGATCATGTGTACTTCTGTGGACAGTGAATTACTATAACCACTCATAAAACCTCACAATTTGAGTAGCTGCGTACTACCTCCCCACCTCCCTGGTAGTTTTTTTCTGTAACTGATGCTTTGCCCTGGGTTTAAAATCACCCTCTGGCCCTGAGAACTCTGGCTTCTCGTTCCTCACAGGTACTTACTTCTGATACAGGAGCCACTAGTTCAGCACCTTTTTCCATGCCCATTTCCTCAGTTTCCTTCCATCACTGGGTATGTACTGCACTCTACCTGTTCCTTTTCTTGTGCACTACCTTACCATTGGAAGGTTGATTAAATTGTTGGTAAACATGAGCTACCTGGTGGCCTGGAATTGCTTCTAGATGGCTTGTCCTTTTTGCCCTTGATCCAGACAGAGTTCATGTTGCCATTTCAGACCATGTAATACTCCACTCAACAGCCTAAAATACATGTTCCTTAAAGGGTTGTTTCTGAGCCAGGATTTCTTGCAACAGATACACAAAAACTTACACTGTGTGATTTCCATTACTTCTTCCTGCATAGTTTGGCATTGAGAGGAAAAATACCTGTCAGAATGTTGTTCCAACAAGTGAAAGTACAAGCATTTGCATCTTCTCACTCAACAATTCTAATGATGTGCTGTCATGGTTTAACCCCAGCCAGCAGCTAAGCACCATGCAGCTGCTCGCTCCTCCCCACCTCCCCCTCCAGTGGGATGGGGAGGAGAATTGAAAACAAGTAAAACTCGTGGGTTGAGATAAGAACAGTTTAATAATTGAAATAAAAAATAAAATATACTATTACTACTAATAATAATAATAATAATGAAAACAAGATAACAAAAAAAGAGTGAAATATAACCCAAGAAAGACAAGTGATGCACAATGTAATTGCTCATCACTGCTGATTGATGTCCAGTCAGTCCCCGAGCAGTGATCTGCCCCTCCCAGCCAACTGCCCCCACTTTATATACTGGACATACATGGAATATCCCTTTGGCCAGTTTGGGTCAGCTGCCCTGGCTGTGTCCCCTCCCAGCTTCTTGTGCCCCTACAGCCTTCTTGCTGGCTGGGCATGAGAAGTTGAAAACACACTGATGTTTTCAGTTGCTGCTATCAATATTATTCTCATCCTAAATCCAAAACACAACATTATACCAGCTACCAGGAAGAAAATAAACTTTAGCCCAGCCAAAACCAGGACATGTGCCTACTTATTTGTGTGATGAATAAGATCACCGATGGCTATCTCTTTCTGTTAACCTGGCAGAACGTTACTGCTGGGAGAGGCCTTTAGGCATTTTCAGAGGTTTTAACATATTTCTTTACCAAACGGTAGTCAGTCAAACACAGGAAAAGAGGATTGTTCAAGAAAAGGAGGTTGCAGAAGCACTATTAGTATTTATCTTAGATCACAGTGTAAGAGAAAATGCACATTCCTAGGTCCAGGCAGGCTCACGGGTGGGATTGGACAATAATCTTTATGTATGTAAACCAAGTGTATTCTGGATAGAATTGCAAATGCAAAAATCCAGAAACAGCAGCACTGCTGTTCTTAACAGTGTTATTTTCCAGATTCACACTTCAGCAAAATAAAATTCCTTTACTAAACTTTTGCTGTCACACTAGTTATATTTAAGGAATGCGATTTTAATGCAAAATGATTGTTGTGGTTTAAGCCCAGCCGGCAACAAAGCACCACAAATCCACTTGCTCACTCCTCCACCCTGGCCCTGATTCTAGGATGAACAGGTTACAATGTCATCATCACACCTAACATGAAAAACACGAAGAAAATAATCTTGCTGTAAAGCAGCCAGTCTTGAAGTATCATGTTCATTGAAAGTGAGGGGAGTATTTTAATATATGAACCTTTTAAAAATGGCACAGAAGATTATCTGGTTATAGAAAGTCTTGGGGTAGGTCAGGGCTACTGCGAGGTAAATAGTGTCTAGTAATAAGAAATCATTTATTTAAAAATGCATTGGACCCCTTAGGTAGCATGTGAAAAGTACAAAGGACACAGAAGACTAGAAAAAAATAGACTTTGACTTCATCTGTCAAACACATGTGATTAAATTCCACACATTCATTCGTGGTGAATCACTGTGGATTTCCATCTGTACAGTGTTCATGCCTCTGTGTTCTTGCAGAATGACAATGCTACTTGACAATTGTGTTACTGGTACAGCGGCAGTCCTACCAACAAAACTCCTTGAGCCAGTGGAGCTTGTTTAATTAATAGAATCAATTATATGTGTTTAAAAGATTACATTTCCAGAAGGCTTGCTATCTTAGCTGTGTAGTGATATTGGCAAACCTGATGTAACATAGATGTAAGTATTCAAAGGGCTCTTACAGATTTAGGTTCCTTGCAGAATTTTGTCCTCTTCCCTTTTGAAAATTCCATCTTTAATAGTATATATCATAGAATGACAAACATAGTCACTTTCAGAATAATCTACCAGAAAGAGAAAGGAAAAGGCAATAGCATTTGTTCCCTTCTGGATTCCTAGAAGGGTTCAGGAAAAAAAAAAACAACAAAAACAAACAAACAAAACCAAACCCCAACCCCAAAAGTATTTTTTTTTACTTTTGCAGCAGTTCTCTCCCATTCAGTTTTCTTCCTCATTATTTATGTTTTAGAAGGAAAGGTAGTGATGATAGCAGCTGGAGAGATTTGGAACAGATTGACAGGAGTGGGGATGGGATCATCATGGCAATATCAGAAGGGAGGATTATGGAATAGGGATGATCTCTGGGCACTTTCTTAGACTCTGGTGTTACGATACTGTGGAAGATGGAGCAGTCACTTGTATTTATAGAGCATGCCACTGACAATTTGTTATGTAAACTCTGCAGTTAGTTATTATTTATTCAGGAAGCCTGCAGGTATTTTTTTGCCAATTAGAATATGATTGATGTATGTTAATTGCACAATTGTACAGAATTTTCTGGATTTGGGATTATTTTTTTTAGGAGGAAAGCGACAGATTCCTTTGAGAGATACTTTTGCAGGTGGAGTTGGTAACAATACCATTACACCAGAAGAGATCTTAGTCTCTGTCCATATTCCCCATTCTAGGAAGGTAAGCTACTAGTTTGTTTAGATTCGCTTTATTCAGAGTTAAAGACTATTAAATAAAGAGCAGGAGGGTGCATAATCCCTATATTGAAAGTAACACTGTTACTGCTCACTTTCTGAATTCCTTACATTTGATCCTGTCAGTGCCATACTATGTCCCAGTTTCAGCCAAAAAACACAACTCACAGATAGCTGGTGATATTCAGACAAAAGTTTACCCTACAATTATGAGGGCAATAGCAATTGTCTAGACCCCAACAGAAAGGGGTCTTGGACAAGGTGCCATAGTCCTCACCAAAGCAGGCTGCTCGCCTGTGATATGGTTGACATCAAGCAGGTGAAGCATTGTCATCTCTTGAGGATTTTTCTTAAAATGAGATAAGATTGGACATGTGCATGGTGCTTCCATAAATGTTGCTGAACTGAATAATAGTCTTTAACTGGTATTGTGTTTGCAAGAGTGGATATGGGATCTTACGGGAATTACAGGTTATGTTATCCGAGTACTGAAATTTGGCAATACTTTGAAGCCTCTAAGCTTTTAGTCTTGTTATAAATGCAACTCAACTCCACAAGATCCCTGTATTCCAACTATCTACCATGAAAAATTCTAGGTCATCTGAACTGTGTAGATGATGGAGGATTGGGTATGGGCTGCTCGAAAATCAAAGATGGTAAAGCTACTGAAAGGTCAAGAGAAGGAAGTGTATGGTCTTGAATGCTCAGGAGGTTGAATTTGTGCTCTTTGTTTTTTATTCTTTCTTCATGTAGTGCAGTAACAAGTTCTGCTTTCAGATACTTACAAGTCTGCAGGTTACCCACTTCTGTCTGATCTTGCTCAGGGGGAGTATGTCTCTGCATTCCGACAAGCACCAAGACGAGAAAATGCTCTCCCAATAACCAATGCTGGAATGAGAGTCTGTTTTGAAGAAGGTACAGACTTAATAAAGGATTTAAGCATTTTCTATGGAGGTGCTGTCTCGACCACAGTCTGTGCAAAACAAACCTGTCGGACACTTATTGGAAGGTACAATTTCTTTGCCTTCTCTATATCTCTGAATAAAGGGACTTTGAGAGCTTGGGTGTACTTCCTTGGAGCATGAAAATACAGAAAGATTTCACTTGCCTGGCTGATGCCACGTATGTTCAAGTGAATGATCTGGTCAAGCCTTAACGACGACTTTTCAGGATTGTTACATTTTGGAGTCTGCACACAGGTGCAACTCTGGTGTAAAGCATCCAGAGAGATATGAGATATGAGCTGTGAGATAGGTGGATGAGGTATACATAGTCAGTTGTGTACCTAAACCCAAGCATTGGTAAATGATGCTGTATCCTGTAGGTTTGATAATCCCCTAGTATCAGTGTTCTTGAGTCCTTCAGTTTGGCCCAAATAGATACAAAGTTTGAGAATTTCAGATGTGCTCAATAAACTGAGGAGCACAACTCAAACCTTAACCTTTTCAATATCTCTTAATCTACAAGAGCCTAATAATCTCTGAAGTTAATCCCTGACATTTCCTCCCACTTTGCAGCATCTTTCCAAGTTTGGGAGGAAAAAAATTAAAAATAATTCAAGCAGTATAAAACCATTAATCTAAACTGAGTCCACTGGACTGTTTTACCGTTTAATATACAACTGCTTTAGTAGTTTAAGTAGTCATTATTTTTTTGTGCTTTACATCATTAAATTTATTCTAACAGCTTTATATTTTGATGTCTAGGGTTGCATAACTATGGAGAATTAACTGTGTTGAGATATTTCAAGGAGACAGCGTTTTTGGAAAATGTGGCTATTATCCAGCACTGATCAGATCCCTTGACAGCATCTACAGTTTGCATCAATATCGTTACCCACTTTTCTTTAAATACAGGACAGTATCTGCAGAATAGTGATAATCTGTAGGACTGTTAAATCACCTTTAAAGCTGTAATAGTTTTTATTTATTTATTTATTTTTAAAAGGCTGACTTCTGTGAGCAACTTTGACCTACGCCGTTTTCAAAATTGCAGGCCATTATTAGAATCAATATTTTGGCTTCATTGTGAGCAGGATTATGCCTGTGGTCCATAGTACAAATACATTACTGCAATTTGTTGGGGGTTTTTTGAGTCCTGGTCTGATTTTATCTATTATTCTTCTTGACAGACACTGGAATGAACAAATGTTGGATGAAGCTTGCCGACTAATTCTTAAAGAAATTGCTCTTCCAGGCTCAGCCAGTGGTGAAAAAGTAGACTATAAGAAAACTTTGATAGTCAGTTTCTTCTACAGATTTTTCCTGGAAGTATTGCAGTCATTAAGGACAACGGTAGATTGGTTCTCCATGTCTGCTTTTGTGCAAGCAAATGAAAGGCTTTTTTTCTGTCTGTTGATGCTTGCAATTTGCACAACATGCTAAATGCTGTCTTTGGGGTTCAGGTCTACAGAAGAACCTAAGTCAGTGCTTAATTCCCAAAGAGATTGATGGAGAGATGCCCAATTAACTTTTAGGTGTTCAAATATCTTTACCTTGGATGTTAAGCTTTAAAAAAAATTGAGCAATATTAATGCAACAATATATCAGTATTGACTTCCCAGGTCCAAAGCAAACATACATGAGGTCTTACTCCATCTGTCTGTAGTTCAAAACATAAATAGACAGAATAGAAATAAGGGCTTTGGAAAGCAACTGTAGGTATTAAGCCAACCCTCCTTCTTGTACGAGTTGTTGACTGGGAGAGGAGGACTCTAAAATTTCACTTCCCAGTACATTCTAGGTGTAATATACTTATTTTTGTCTTAAATCTGTTTTTATGAGGAAAAATATCCCTTTCGCTTTTTTCTTCTGTTACCTCGAGCTCTTTCCTCTGAATTACCATTACTAGGTAATTTAGTATTGCCAAGGGTGATTCTGTGCCTGTTTTGATCAGATCCCAGAACAAAGCTTTTCTGACTATCCCTGCTTTATGTTGCTTAATTTAAACAAGCATATCTGTTGAATCCAATATATTTTAAAATATTATTTAGTGAAATCTCAAAACTCTACATTGTTTTAAAATTGTTATTTTAGAGCCTTTCTAGTTTGTGAGAGTCTTGAAGGAATTTCCTGTATAAAGAGTTTGTATTTGGTGATTTTTGGTTGTTAGCTTTCTTAATTGGAATGTTCAAAATGTGAGTTTTAGTAGCAATTCACCTCCTTTTCAGGATCCTTGCCACTGTCCTGGCATACCTATGGAATATAGGAGTGTCCTACAAGATTTCAAAACCAAAATGCCCCAGAGTATCCAAATATACCAGGCAAGTGATTTTATTCTAAGATTGTTCTGTGCTTTGTAAGACTTGGTAAAAAGTCACAGTTCAAGCATGACCCTTGCTGTGAAGCTCACATACAAATTTTCCAAAGGATTGAAGGCAACAGGCTTTTAGTGGTTGATTTTAACTCCATCTCAATTAAGAAAACCTTGTCTGTAAAAATAGACTCATATGGGTATACTCACTTCTTCTAACCAGTTCTCAAAAGATAAATATGCTGAACAAACTCCATTGTCAGACTGCTTAAACTTGGTATATTGCAGTGTGCAACCCAATTGGAAAAAAATTAGAAGAAAATAAAAAAGATCGAAAAACTCAAGTCTACAGCTATCACTATAGTATTCTTGTCTCAATATACGTTTTTCTAAGATCTCGGAGGGCTCATAGGTCTTACTGTAGATTTAGGAATCAAGATGGAGTTTGTGATGGCTATCTGATCAAATTAACGAGTATTCAAGGAGAAGTCAGCAGTAGAGGGCAGCAAAGAACACCTTTTGGTTTTTCTGAGCTCACCCTTGTGACTCGATCATGGGAACTCCTGTAAAGATTTTTGATATTTTGATACCCTCAGTACACAAGTTAAAATCCCAAGTTTTTGAAAACCTAAAGAAAATTCAAATGAAATCTAGGTAAACATATTTTTTTCATTTTCAGGTGTTCTTTAGAATAACATTTTAGCTTTAAATACTTCAAATTTGTTCGAGTCATTATCTTCAGCTTCCTTCAGTTATCATCAAAAAAAAGACACTACAGACTTATAAAAGGGGTCAGGATCAAAGGAACTCGTTCTTTATGACTTTCTGTAATTTATTCCCCAGCTGCAAGTAAATGACAGAACAACAGAAGTGGTAACAATTTGTTATTCAGACCAGTTTGTACTGAGCGACAGAAATTACTTAGAAACTCAGAAAATCTGTTTTTTCACTTTGAATTTCTATCTAACTTTTGCAAGTCCCTATCTTTTGTCTGGATTTCTTCATCTGAGCGTTATTAAGCTTTTAAAATTAAGGGGAAAAAAGAATGCATATCCTGAAAGAGAAATACCTGGTCATTCTGTTAGTGGAAAAGTTGAGATGGTTTGGCTGAGACAGCCATTTGAGGAACTTCAGGCATTCAAGTCAAAAGGTTAATAAGGCACTAAATTCATACACAGGTGCAAGGAAGTAAAATTGGGAAGGAAATGTTTAAACAACAGTTTCTCACTGATTTACATTGATCAGTTGCAGTCTCAGCGAGGAAGACAAATTGTAGGAATCACTGAAAATAGCTCAAAATACAACACCATACACTGGTAAAATACAGAGTAGAATCTTGTGACAATAATTTGGAAAATTATCAAAGCTTCATCAGTAAGAGAGGAAACTGTCCTGAAAAAGAAGTGCGGTTTGTATCACTTTGATGTAAATGACTAAGGAAAAAATCCAAGTAGACAAACCTGTGCAAGCCTCTCAGAAGGCTCTTTAAGAGAAGAAATTGAAGAAATCCCCAGGAGCAGCAGTCAGGTTCTGCATCCACATCTGGTTTCAATACTGAACCAGAAGGTGATAATATGCACAGTTGTTCCCTCTGAACAGTTGTTCCTTCATCTGATTTTCTGATTTCTGTAAGAATAATGTGTCTATTCTTTTTTTAACTGTTTGTGGGTGGGGTGTGTGTATTTTTGACTGTACAGGACATAGAGCCGAGTCAGTCTCCCCAGGATCCTGTAGGACGGCCCATTATGCACCAGTCTGGAATTAAGCATGCCACTGGTGAAGCAGTTTACATTGATGATCTTCCTTCTGTGGATGGTGAGCTCTTCCTGGCTGTCGTCACTAGTTCCAGAGCTCATGCTAAGATTGTGTAAGTGTTCAAAGTGTATCTGAAGAAAATGTTATTATGAATTGCTGAGATTTTTAGATCAGACTAATGAGTTATGTGTATACAGAACAGCATGCCTGATACCCGCGCTGGCTCAGGTTCTGGAAGCAATATTGTCACTCTAGTAGAAGGATCTGTTTGCATTTAAGTGTCTCACTCCATATTAGTGTGCTAATAGGGTTGAACTGTTTCTGGGCCATGAGCCAGCCTAGAGCTAGCCTAGGTAACTCCACAAAGTGCTGAGCTGTGCAGAGCAAGCAGGCACTGAAACTCAGCTTTACCAACACAGCTTTGAGATCTCAACTCTATTATTGATAGATTCCCATTCATTCTCCATTGTCGTGGTTTAGCCCCAGCCAGCAACTAAGCACCACGCAGCTGCTCGCTCACTTCCCCCCCACCCAGTGGGATAGGGGAGAAAATCGGGAAAAGAAGTAAATCTCGTGGGTTGAGATAAGAACGGTTTAATAGAACAGAAAAGAAGAAACTAATAATGATAATGACAACACTAATAAAAGGATTGGAGTATACAAGTGATGCACAACGCAATTGCTCACCACCCGCTGATTGATGCCCAGTTAGTCCCCGAGCGGTGATCCCCCCCGCCCCCACTCCCCCCAGTTTATATACGTCACATGGTATGGAATACCCTGTTGGCCACTTTGGGTCAGCTGCCCTGACTGTGTTCCCTCCCAGCTTCTTGTGCCCCTGCAGCTTTCATGCTGGCTGGGCATCAGAAGCTGAAAAATCCGTGACACTTTAGACTAAACATGACTTGGCAACAACTGGAACGATCAGTGTGTTATCAACATTCTTCTCATACCTAGCTCAAAAACACAGCACTATACCAGCTACTAGGAAGACAATTAACTCTATCCCAGCTGAAACCAGGACATCCATTTATAGTGGTCTTGCCATTTCTATTATAATTATTTACATGAACTCTCCATTTGTAGGTGCTTCAAATATTTGTATCAGTTTGATATCTGTGTAGGCTGTGAGGTCTTAGAAAGTTGCAATTGTAGCATCATAATTGTGCAGTGATTTTTATTAAATCAATGCAGTTCAGGCAGTCTAATGAGCCAATGATTTCCCTGTTGCATCTAGAGTATTTCCTAGAAACAAAGCAGGCTAGTAGAATTTCAAATTGCTTTTGACCTGCACTTCTTCGCATGCCAGAGGTAGAAGGAAAATACATGTCTGAACCTATGAGCACATCCTGGCAGTACAAGAAACATGCCTCTGTATTGTGTTCCCTTCCTCTGTGCAACGCTTTGCAAAAGTAATGAAACACTTCTCTCTTCCCATATCCCAATCAGATCTATAGATACCTCAGAGGCTCTAAAAGGACCAGGTGTGTTCGATATCATAACAGCTCATGATGTACCAGCTACAAACGAGTTTTACTACTCCGATAGTCCAGAGATCATATTTGCAAGAAACAAGGTAAAACTACTATCTTTTTTAAACTGATTTTCTTAATTTTTACTGTTTTTCTTCAGATTTTTATAATGAAATTTTACTTGCTGACTCGGTGAGTTTCTGTATAGTGTGTATGTCAGGGAATCGCTTTAGGCATATAACAAGGTAAATTCTTAAAAATTTTTCCCACTCCCTTTTGAGCTTCAAAATAGCTGATGTGCATTATATTCTGCCTAGAGAAAAATATATAAATCAGAAGAATACAGATTAAACCTCACAAAACCATCTGAATTATTGGAAGAGTATATTTCATTGAAAGTTAGGCTCTGAAATCACTTAGCCATTTTTGAATACTGTAGTCTCCTTGATTCCCCAGTTATACTGGTATTTCTAATAATTTGTTAGCTTCATGGATGATCTAAAAAATACAAAGATCGTGAGTCAAAACAAAATTCTAAAAATGAAACATGAATAGTGGTTACATGAAAGAAGATTATCAGCAGCACATATGGGAATAATTTGAATCCACTGTTCTGTTAAGTGATACGTATTTTACAGGTGATTTGTGTGGGTCAGATTGTCTGTGCTGTGGTTGCAGATTCAGATGTTCATGCCAAACAAGCAGCTGAAAAAGTGAAGATAGAGTATGAAGTGCTGGAACCAGTGATCTTAACAGTTGAGGTACTAATAATTTCTTTTCTCTTGCTTTTTTATTGTTTTATCTATATAATTAAGGGAAGAAGCTGTTCATACTCTTGACTTGTTTTTTAAGCACGACTTAACACGACTTTCTAAGGAAACAAGGTGAATATGAACATACAATTAATCAGTCTGTCAATCTCCTTATAAATAACTTTTCAACCTTTTGGGTAATTTTGACAACTTGTGATAGATAGGCAATAGTCTCAAAGGTATTAAGGTCCCACAAGTTTCATAATAATAAACATAAGAGTAGAAGAGAAGAACTCTTTCAATGTTCTCAGTGAGGAAAAGGCAATGAGCATGCTGGTTGTTTATAGTTCTTTTGGTAGCTACCAGTTGGTCAATCAGCTCCTGATTATCTGTAGCATTTTGTATCTGTTGTCAGGCTAGCAAGCCAAGAAAGTTAGGCTGGAGACATAGGAAGTGTTGGAGTAACGTGAGGGGAAAGATGTTAGGGATATAGAATATTTTAGAAATGTGATGTGGGAGTCATAGGGGAAATGGACTTATGCTGGCTTAATGAGATGAGTGGAAGTAAGGAACTAAGGACACGTTTGCAGGCAACCAGCGTTAGTTCTGGTAGTCACTTTACAGCTTGTTTCCATAAAGCATGTGGGCTGTGACTGAACAGTCTTTCTGGTATAAAAATAGAAGTAGACTGGCAAATTTTACTACTCTTTCCTTACAGTTAAAACTCCAATGAAGTCTTATTAGAAATAAAGCAAATCATACTTAAAAAATAGATTCTACTTTTACTTAGTCCTTGTGATTTCTTCCCCTCTTAATGGCATCGCTCTTTGGATGATGGGGTTGCATTCTTACTTTGTGCTGTCTTGGTCACTTGCTAAATGTATGAGAAGGAAGAGCAGGTTGAATAAACTGAATGCATTTCCTTCAGAAACTGCTATCATCAGTAACACAAGATACGTCAGGAAAGAATTGCTCAACTGAATACGCAAACTCATCAACAATGACAATAAAGTGATGAAATACAGTTGTTCATTGACTTTGATAGCTGGTGGTTCAAATCTCTGAAAAGAATGATGTTTCTCCTGAGAGTAAAATGCCACAACAAGCTGAGAATGTTTAAAATACTTCAAAAAACGATTTCTCTTTTTTTCCACTGCAGGAAGCTATAAGGCACAACTCATTCTTTGAGCCAAAAAGAAAATTAGAACACGGAAATGTTGATCAGGCATTTGAAACTGTTGATGATATAATTGAAGGTAAACTGCAGAATACATTTGGTGGGAAGTTGTTGTATGGATTTGGATTTGTCTGTCTGTTCTTCAAGTCCCAGTTCTACCTGTTTTCCATATAGCCATTAGGCCTCAGAAAGCTCTTGGTCACCTGGAAGAAAGTGTGATTAAACCTACTGGTTTTGTGGTCCTGCTACTACATTCAAGCTTTCTGCATCCTCTGTCCTTGAAACAGAATCACAGAATAATTAGGATGGAAGGGAGTCATCTAGACCAACCTCTTGCTTAAAGCAGGTGCAGTTAGAGCACATTACTAAGGGCCATGTCCAGTCAGGTATTGAATACCTCCAAAGATGGAGATTCCACAA
>VYZV01044426.1:1150-23387 GCA_013401275.1 Pandion haliaetus
GGATAGAAATGGTTTAGTACATTTCAGATTATTAGGATGATCATCTGTAAAAGAAATACTTGTATAGACTTAAAGATAATATCAATAGACTAAGAAGGCTAGATAATGTTGGAAATTAGGTAGTATGTTAAATTCTAAGAACTCATAAAATGAAAATTTCTGAGCTTGAAAGATGGTCAATACAGAAGTGTCCTATAGGTCAATATTGGGACCAGTGATTTTTAATGTGTTACTAAGCCAGCAAAAGAAGTAGACAGCAAGTTATTGAAAACTGATAGAAGGCTAAGTTATTTCAGCTAATTATAGGCTGCAGAGGTTTGTGAAATTCCCCAGCTGTACTTAAAAGTCATTGGAGATCTGGGCAGCATGATGGCAGATTAAATTAATCTTGGATAAGCAGGGAATATTGTACATTGACACAATACAAAAATCAAAGTCACTGACAGTCTCTAAGCCCAGCAGCCAGCTACTCTAGTGGAGAAAGAAATGTAGGAACCAGCACAAGCAGATCAGAAGCTAGATGATGAGCACTTTTAAAATTACTTAGGTTAGACATAGCATGAGGCAGATGTTTCCTGTAAGCTTGAGTGCAAACAAGGTATTTTGTATCTTAAACCAGGGAGAGAGAATAACCAAGAACATTTTGTTTTAAATGTTTTGTACAGTATAATACACAGCTCTGTCAAGAATTTCAACGAAACTGGTTGTTCACCTTTAAGAAATGTAGAACAGGAATGATACCTAAAGTAAAGGGAGGGGATTAAGGGCCTGGCTAGATTCATAGGTGATGAGGATTATTTATGCAGGAAGGGAGCTGCTTGAAATATTTGTAGGGAAACTTAAAGGGAATATTTGAAATTTTGAAGGATTCAATGAAAAATACTTTCTTCTTAATATGAACAGCTGAGACGCCAAAAGAAAGACAAATGGAGAAAAATATGAACATAAGCAAGCACAGAGCTTGCTGTGCATGGAAGAACTGTGGAAATGCCACTGAAGTTAAGGCAATTAATGTGATTTGTTTTAAATAAGGACCAGACAAGTTGTTAACCAATAGCTACCTTTGTAGTTAGGTAGTAAAGGTAATTGAATCCTACATTTCATGGTGCCAGCTAAACCAACCAATTTACCATTTGATGAGCACCAGTATTCAGTAGGCAAAAAGCAATTAGGGTACTTTCTGTGTATTCTGATTTTATTCCCTCCCTCAAGCATCGTAAACTTTGTTCTTGAGAAGTTTGACCAATTGGCTATAAAAAATCGTAGCAAAAAACCTTCCCTGATTGCTCTGCCTGTGCCTATGGAAGTCTAACAAGTCTCTCAGCTATGAATGAATGGTCTCTGATCTCCAGCCTACATATTGGTTTCCATAGTAGCTGCCTGTCATCCTCCATTCAACTCTTTAGTTAACTCATTCTAGAGGGTTTGGTTCTCCTTCTTTGACTCAGTTGGAGTGTTATTTTATTGCACAGGTTACTTACTGAAATTAATGACACTCATCACAAAAGGTTATTCCTTAACATAAATAGGAGAAACAAGACTGAATACGAAGAAATTATCATGGCTTTTTGCTCTAAGAGGACAAAAAATTTGTCCTGGTACAAAAATACACTAAAATCTGTCCACATCAGAAATACATGGGAGAGTTTGCCTTACTGTTCCATTTTCCTTAGGATATCTATGGATAAGTCATTCCTGTACTTGTATGGGAGATCTGTAAAATAAAGTCAGTACTGGGCTCTAGGATTCCTGCTCAGGAGAGCATATACACCTAACAGAGAAACCAATAACATAGCAGAGTTTGAGCTTCAGTATTTTTTCTGAATGGAGGTAGCCTACAGAATCACAGCCTTATATTAAACATTTAACCTATTGTCTGCCACTCTGTTATAAAACAAATGGAGATACATGCTAGTAGAACAAGCTCCTTGAATCATCTAAGGAAAAACTGCAATGACATTCTCTATTATGCTTCACAATAGGAATTTCTCTTGTCTCATTTTGCTTTATTTAATTCCTCAAATCAGAAAGAGAAGGAAAAAGAAGATAAATTACTTTTTTTTTTCCTCAGGTTGACTGAGCTTCAGAGAATGTCAGGTCTGGTCTCTCTTGCTTTCCTTAGGATTGCTCAGATGGCTCCTTTGAAATGGATGTGTCTAATTTTAGAGCAAGAAAAGGAAAAAAACCCCTAGAGAGTCTAAAGCAAGGTGACTTTTTCCTACAGGCTTTGATGTGTTAAGATTCTATGGCAATATTTTTCTCTCTTTCCCTTTGCTTGACTCTTTCTTTCTGTCTCTCTTTTTTCCCCACAGAGATGCACATTTGTTAACTTAAAATTAATGAAGCACAGAGATGTATCTCATGAATGGAGACTGCTCTGTGTTTGGTTCAGCTGGAGTGGTCTTAGCATGTGAAGGACACATTAGTTTTATTGGTTTTCTGTGGCCAAACTGAGGAAAAGATATGTCAAAATGACTGTAATATCATCTTAAACTGGAGTAATGGGGCAACATGGGGCATGAATTTCAGGTAACCAAGGGGCCTGCCTGTGGAAGTGAAGATACAAGGGTTTTTTCCTGTTATTACAGCTGCGTGCATTTTGTTTGTTTGTTTGTTTGTGTTTTAGATTAGGTGTGTTCTTGTTCTATATATGCTAATTTATAAATACTGAAGCTTATGATGTATCCAAATGATCTACCAATTCACCTTGACTTCAGTGAATCATGCAGATACAGATAACTTTCCCAAATTCTTACATGGAAATTTTCAAAAAAAATGGTATATTCCTTTTTGAAATGAATTAAAAATTTTGTCCAAGCTGAGATAGATCGACAAGCAGGTACATTGACAGACAGGTAGATAACTAGAGCTTTACAAGTAGGATGAAAATTATTAATTTATTCTCATTGAATATGTAAGTATCTCAAGACTAAAACTAATCACTGTAGTTTTGCTGTATAACTAGGCTTTCTTTTGTTTAATACGACACAAAGTGGTATACACAAAGAAAATAATGAAGTATTTTAAAAGTAAAAAGCTGCATAATTAGAGCTAAAGAGCTGAAACTGCTGCAAAGGATACATATTTCAAGTGAGCTTGAGATAAATCTTCAACATCTTTGACCTTCTTCTTAGCTTACTGCAGAATAGCTGGCAATGGTGCTTTGCAATTGCATGCACAGTGCTTTAGATAATTTATTGTACAGTCTTTTGTAATAAAAAATTCAGCCTTCACAAGCAGTGTTTATTGTGTTGTATAGGTAAAAGCCTAAGAGAAAAATGGGAGATTACACACATGACATGAAAGTAAACCAGTTTTGCACTTGTCTGTCATGTCTGTCATCCAAAGAAAAAGATCTTCACAATAAAATCTTCTAAGGCCTTCTAAATTTTTACAGTGTGAAATACTTTGCAGAGTTATTAAAGCAATAAATTAAACAATGACTTTATAGCAAAAAATACTTAGATGGTGTCTGTTCCTATAAACCTGGCTCATTTGGGAGCTCAATAAAGTCCAACAGGCAAAGAAAGGAGCTCAGGTGGTGTCTCATTTTACCAAGTTGAGTTTGTGCTATTAATTGAAATAAAACTTAGTACTACCTGAAGTTTCTCTGTTCTATCTTCAGTACCCTGGTAAATTAATTTTCTGCAGTCCTCTTCATTCAAACAAAGGTACGTTACAGTAGATGATAATTTTTCTGTATGTTATTTTGAAAGATAATGTACAGAAAGTCTGGTGGAGGATACTGCTGGAACTGATTGAGTCTTATTGGCTTTAGCATTACTGGTGTAAAGGGGCAGCTGAAGCCTGGTCTTAAGACCAAATAGACCACCGCTTTGTCATTGCCTTCAAGAACATCATTACCTCGCTTTCCCATGTTCTTTCTTCCCTGGAGGTGGAAACAAGGGTCCATGTTTTTCTTTAGTTACTGTAGCAAAGTTCAGTGTAGCGGGTCTTTGAAGCCCTGATGATGTATACTTTAAAAAGATTTTGACAAAGGTGTACTTCAACACCATTTATCTGCAGTGTATTTTCCATATATTTTGTTGAATGAATGATTCTTTTAGAGTATGAAGAGGGAGGCAGCAATGTACACTTTGCTGTTAACAACTGTGACATTGGACAGGTAGACCAAGTAAAGGTCCTGTTCCCAGGACTCTGATTTCAGTTGAAAAGACAAACCCTTTGCTTCTACTACTTTCATTAGTGAATTCAGTAAATGCTGTCTTTGTCTGATTGTCTCTATATAAAAGACACACTTCCTGGAATAAATATTTACATAGATATATCATCTAGTTCTGCTTCTATAGAGAAGCTATTTTCAATAAACTGCAGCTGTAATGAGACTTGGGAGTATTAATATGCATAATATTACAGCGAGGCCCATTTACAAGAATGACCTGAATTATGTATTTGTAATTCAATGTCCCAAGCTTTTTAATGTACTCTTGAGGATAGTTGCAGCTGCAGTACAACTGATGTTAGATAGAGTGAGTATAGAATTTTTGCTTTCCATTTTTTGCCTGTTTTTCTCCATCAGAGATTCTTTTTATTTCAGATGCTAGCTATGACTGTCTCAGACCTCCCCAGTGTACACCTATTGCAAACTGAATTTCCTCATCCCAGCTCTTACATTTAAAAGGCACAGAAAATAACCTGAAGAAAGCTTCCTGTTGGGGAATGTGCTGGAAAAATGTCAACAGATAGTCATTGTTGCAGCAGGAGATAATAAAGAACACAAAAGCTAGCACAAAAGAGCCCAGGAGCTGAGCTGATATGCAATAGTGTTGTGAGGAACGGAGCCAGGTCCATATCCATCACTTAGAGAAACCAAGGCACTGGATTCAGTCAGCATCCTTGTAAGTACCAAAACAAGAGCCAGATTCCCGAGGCTCTCGAAGTTCTCAGTTTCTATTTTTATACTGAGGAACAGATTTTCCAAGGAGCAGGGTAGCATAGTTAGTATAGCCTTTGGCACCTGGACTGAAATGTAGCTGGGCAAAAGAATGCTCTCACTTCTGCTCTCTTCTAAACCCACAGCCTGAAGCCCTGAGGTAGTTGCACCACCTGCACATTCCCCAGACCCAACAGGCCCTCAGAGCTTCTGATGATCCAGCTGCCAAAGACATCTGCAGAGCCCGTTTAGAAAGTCTGGTCCTTCTATTCTTACCAATATGCCATGACTGTGCTACAAGAAGGTATGCCTTAGTCAAAGTATTTTCTTCTTATACTAAATGCTATTCTTGCATTATTTTTCTACTGATACTGTATGTGTTTAAACATGGGAGAGAATAATCAAGGAAACATCTTTGGAAGAACAGATTTTATTGACACAGCTCAGACTTTGGACAGTACACGTTATTTGATGGAAGCTCTTCATCTATTTGCCTTTTTATGAGAACAGATAGACTTGCATATCTCTTTCAGTTAGCAGCAGTGTTCTCCTATTTATCCCAGTAAAGTCCTCCAAAACTCAGTAGAACAGCACTGGCAAAAGACTTTGGACTTAGGTGATTTGCCTTTATGAAGAAGAACCTGATGAAAGAGAGAATACAGAAAATACAGTCCACAGGGGCTAATAATAACAGTACTGCAGTGTTACACATCACTGACTTGTCTTGTAGGTTATAGAGTGGTGGCAGTCTGTGAGACATGGACATTGGAAAGTGGTCCATGAGATGATTGCAGAGGAAAAATTAAAAAACAAAGGCGCTCTTGCCCACAGTCACGCAAGTGAGCAAACAGATAAAATGGGAGGAAGAAAAAGGAGTAAAAGATCAAAGCTTGGTCTAGTTTGTATTTATTTGTAAATGAAAAACATTGTGGCAACACTACAAATTATGGTGCACGGATATTCCTCGGACAGGGTAAGTGCCCATGGAATACTTTTTTAAAGGCTAAATGGCATTTTGATTAAAGAAAGTGGTAAATATTATCATGCAACACATTGAGAAGAATCAGCAGCTCCTATGTTGTGATGAAATCCATGATTATTACAGTTCAGGACAAAGATGTATAGCAATGGCTGATACAGAAAAAGCGTCAGAAGACACAGAAGATATGTTAACAGAGCCAGGCTCCAACCTATGTGTGACACGAAATCCTGCTTTAGACACCGGGGACAAGATTTGCTGCCAACTTTATTCACATGTAATCCATGAAAGACATGGAATTACACTGATTTACCTGTAGAGGTCTTGCCTCTTACTGTGGAAGTGACTACTGTGCTTTGGTTTGCAAGAATATGAAATGCTTCTGTTGAAAAAAAATGCAGTTTTAGCTTCTCCTCCATTGTAGCATATCAGTCAGACAGTTTTCAATGAAACAATTTTCACACAGAATTACTAATTCTTGTTTGCCAGAAAAGGTCTGTTCTGGAGAATTTAAAATTTTAAAACAGGTAATGAAAACAAACTTGCCAAATTATGTGAGATTTTGCAAATTGCATAACTGAATATTCCTTTTTGTTTTAACATTTAAATAAATTCAGTGTGAGAAGGAGGCAGAAAAAACCCAAGAGTTTGTCCTGATTTTTATTTCACAGACATATGTTTTATTTATCATAATTCAGGACAGCAAAAAATGTAAAACATCTTGAAAATTGCCTTGGAACAGATGAAATGGCTATAATCAGATACCTTTGAGCTCAAAATTTATCCACTGTCTCCCACATCACAAGCACACTATCTCCAACTCCTGTATTGCCACATGAGGTTATTAACCACAGGGGGAATCATTGTATTAGGCCCTCGTTTTTCTATCACTCCACTAATTGCTCTAAATCAGTAGCTTAAGGATTAAAAAAGAAATTTTATCAGGGACTTTGTCAGAGGAGTTTTCTGAGAACTGTTAATTTTCAGCATGCTATTTAAAGACAATGTCTGCTCATTCAGAGGATAATCTCAGAAATCTGTGGGTTTGCAAAGTGGCAGGTACCCAGCTCTCCCTTGGCTGAAAACAGCAGAGAATTACTTTCATATCTACCTCCCATATACAGGACTTTTTGCCTGGATTTTTCTGCTCAGTTCCTCATGACAAGGTATTTCAGGCTGTGCGTTTGAACTTCACTGGAAGTTTCTTTATACATTTAAAAAGAAGGATGCTGAGCCAAGTGCTAAGGCTTTCAGTAGAACTGAGACATGGGTACATGTTGTCAAATATGATGAGGGGTTGTTCTGGAGGCTTGTGCTCACCATTTCCAGCCTCAAATACTAGTATTTTCCATTAGCACAGCCATGCCACCCCTTCAGTCATTCCTGCTGCCCTTCTTTGAATATTTCCTTCCTTTGCTAAATACCATTTTCAGCCGAGAAGACCGGAAGTGAACAGTTTTTCAAGATATGGGAATACAAGGGGTTTAAGCTTCTAAGTTATTTTATAATCCAATAGATAAACAGTAAGGTAGATTAATGGTGATGTGTGAGCCAACACAGATCAGCATGGCTGTGATCACTGATCTGTGGCTGACACACCAAAACTTATTAATGTCCTCAAATGGATGCGCTTGTCTGGTTTGGGTGGCTTTTCACAAGCCAAAAAAACTGCAGATTAATTATGTCCATTACTGGCTCTCTCAGGCCTGCAGGTTGCCCCTGACTAATTTTACCTTTGATCTTTAGTCCAAATCTCTGCTCTTGGCAAGTACCTGTAAAGGGCATAGTGTTTATGAACATTTAACTAAGCATTTTTTAGGCATTGAAAAGCATAAAACTTGGTTTTGCATTTCATTAACCTAATCGTCTTGTGTAGTGACATGAGTATACTCATCTATGTATCTCCTCTGGTTTTACCCAGGTGTAAACTGAGGGTATGATTCTGCTGTTACTAATGCCAGATCTCGGCACTTCTGGATCACAAAATGTACAGATAGAGGAAGGTCAAGCAGGGGCACATTTCCACACTTTGCATGGGCACTGCCAGATCAGCCAGACTATACAAGAGGACCTTATGTCCTATATATGTCTCCTATTTCAGACTGCCATCCAGTTTTCCAGCCGGCTGCCTTGGAAGCTGTGCTGTTTCATGTAGGGTGCTTTGAACAGCTCCCCAGGAAGGAGAGACGAAGGGGAGCAGAGATGACCCTGTTCCCAAGGCCAGGCAGAACCACAGGAACTTTCCTCCTAAAAGCGGATGTGCATCACACTTCTGTCACCATTTGCGCCTCAGCCTTGTCCTTTTTATTTCCACAAAAGGCAATCCTTGCAGCAGAAGCAGCAGACACATGGACCTAGGCTTGTTCAAGCCCCACAAAGCTGTACAGAGATTACCTGCATGAGGAATGAGCTTTCTTACTCACTGCGAACCACACTTGGCTGGAAGCAGTACGTATGAAGATGCAAGACTGACCCATGTCTCTCTCTTTTTTTCTTCTGTCTCAGTGTAACCAGCAGTAGCTAGCTTTTCCATGCCAGGAACTATCTCTTGCTGGACTGTTCCCCTCTGCCTTGCTGAGAGCTTAATATTCCTGTTTGCACCTTCTTGGCTGCTTGCACTCTGAGAGGAAAAATTATGACGGATGTTAGTGGGAATTCTGATGAGGTGGTACTTTGCAGTCACCCGTATCTTTGAGAATTGTTCAGGATCAACTCAGCTGAGGATGAGGACAGTGTGACTTTGTGTTCTCTCTGTCTCAGGCTTCATCTGCAATGGCCCTGTCTTTGTTGATTGAAAATTATTCCTGATCTGCATGATGTCAGGGTGAGGTTGGCAGCCCACAGGAAAAGCACTTCATGCAATGGTTATGCTTGCCTGCTTTATATTTTCCCCTCAGTAAGCTTGGCTAGAATGTCTGCCTCCTAAAGCAGCAACAGACAGATCCGATCACTGAATTGAGGACAGATGAATAATAACTAATAATAAGCTCTACAACACAGCAAGGGACCTGAAAGTGGAAACCCCTACATCAGTGGAATGGAAAATTTCGTTAATGAAAAATTGGTTTGGAATTTATGCTTGTCTGTGCAAGCAGCTGGGCTTGCTGGAACCATGGGGGGATGCAGCTACTTTATTAGTTAGACCTTTTCCTCTCCCCCCTCGTTTTAAATAAATGAAGACATTTGATACAAAAACCTTTTAACATCTCTCCCAATCACCTGTAGGTATGGGCAGGAAACTCATCCTGTGCTTAGTCTTGCTGGGAGTCACTCAAGGGCTGGTTTTTGCTGCAGTCAGCAGCAATGTGTGTCATGAATTCAGGCAGACTTCTGTTCTGATGACTGTATTCACAGGCACAAGAAACTGCACAGAAATCAGAGGGCATTATAATAAATTTGTTTATTTTTGCCCTGCTTCTCCTCTCAGAGCTTGTGAATTCATTGGAGTAGGTCATCAAGGTATAAAATGCTTGAAGACAGCTCAAAATATACACCAATATAAACACTTGCATATATGTATATAGGTACATATATGTACATGCATTGTAAACAAACACATGCATAATATACAAAAAAAATGTGTGTATACAGAGGATTTCTGCTGGCATCTGCCCTCAAATATCTATACAACACACATGCCCTCTAAAAGACTTTGCAGCATCGACCCGATAGTGTTCTTGCACTTTCAGTTCATTTCACTACAGCATGTGTCATTTTTTGTTTGGTACTAAATTTGAGGAAGGCTTATGAGCTTGGCTGCTTTTTACTTCTACATAGTAAATGAATGGCTAGGTCTTCAATGCAGTTCTTTTGCTTTTACTGTGCTTAGTTACAGACTCAAATCAGAGTGATTGGCCCAATTGTCTCTAGAACATGGAACTGGCATGTAGTAATTGTGTTCTTTTCAGTTTTTAAGTGTTTGTATGACATCCTAGCTCTGCCAGAAAATCTAACAGGAAATAATAGGCCCAAGTGAGCTCTGTGTATCTCCACTGAATTTAAATTGAGCTACCTCAAGGAAAAAATAGGCTTTTAATTATCATTATTACTCTGTCTTATTATTTTCCCTTCATAATATCATGGTGATTTTAAAACATAACCAATAGACACTTGTCTGGAATCCTACTGAGTACAACACAAGCACGAGAGGGATAGGAACTCCATTTGTACAGTAAATGTATAGCCCAGCAGAGCACATAAATCCACACAAAACTCAAGGCATACATTTATATTCTGTTGCCTTCTTTGGAACTTAACAGGTATGTTTGCGTACTTTGCCTCCTCATGTCCTGATAGACTGAGTCAGCACTGGCAGCACGGTCAGTGACAGCGAGGTATGGAAATGTCCTATTCCCCACACATGCCTGTGAGAGCTTCTGATTTCTACTTGATCCCAGAAGAAGCATAACTGCTATAAGAAGGGTTCTACCATGATACTTGGTTCACTAAGAAACTGCACGGAAAGACTCTGGTCAT
Source organism: Pandion haliaetus (assembly GCA_013401275.1). Classification (NCBI taxonomy): domain Eukaryota; kingdom Metazoa; phylum Chordata; class Aves; order Accipitriformes; family Pandionidae; genus Pandion; species Pandion haliaetus. Next base: position 11,500 of record VYZV01044426.1, read on the forward strand.
GTAGAAGATTTAGTCTTTTTTTTTCAAATGTGACATTTTCAGTAAAGCATTATGTACCTGCTACTCATCCAACATACAGCAAAGCACCTTAAGAAGAGGAAAGTGAAAGAATAACAAAATCATATTCTAGGCAAGTAATTGGGAACTCCAGATAAAAATTTCAGTCAGCATTATTTTATGCTAGGTTTATGAAAGTGTGAAGTCAGACCTCACAAATGTGGGATGTGATAATTCTATTCTGATCTGTGTGCCTATTCATATGATACTGGCATTAAACCATACTAAGTTATAAAGCAACATCCACTCACGTTCTGAATTTGTCCAGCCCCATCTGTGTCACTGGCATGATTTGTTACTTCTTCTGGACCAGAGCTTCGCAGAAGGATGTACCTGCTTTTCATACAACAAATTCCATTTTCAAGCCACAGAGTACACTTTTGTAACAGCTGGGAGTATTTCTGTTATCACAATTTTATACAGGTAATGAAACAGTTGAGGCAATAGGCCATAGAAAGTCGGGTGGTTGTCTAACTATCACTGTACATAGGCAGTCTAACAGAACTGTAAGCAAGTGCTTTTTGTGAAAGTGTTTCCTCAATCATGTTCCACAGGCCAGTGGTTGCATGTGAGGTAACCCTTAGTGAATTTAATTGCTTGGATGCCTGGCACATTAAGAAGAAATCCTCTTCTTCATTCCGGATGCACATGCTGGTAGTGGAGTGACCAGCAGTGAAAAGATCCAGAAGTTTAGGAGTTTGTAGCACAACTTTAATACTGTGGTTTTAGGTTATCTGTGAATAATGTGAAATCTGAGACTAATTCACCAATGATTCACAAATTAAAAATGGGAGTGTGGGCTAAATGCATCAGATGAAGTATTCATAATGCATAATTCAAGTATTGGAAAGGCAATATTCCCATCAGTTTCAGAAGATTGCTCGTGTCTTAGTTTGCCTTAATTTCTTTTTTTTTTTTCCTGTTTGCCTTTACTTTTTTCATAACCCTGCTCTTATCATTAGATATATAACAGTTTTTGGCTCTGAAGAAATAAGTCACCCCTGCCCTACATATCAACAACCTTTGGTCAACAGATTGATTTAACATTTCATGGTGCCTATATTCTTAATTTATGATTGCAGGGAAACTGAGACAGAATCCCTTTTAAATCCTCTGATGCAGTTTCTGTATAAAGAATCTTTTTTTTTACTAGCACTTCCCTTCTTCAGTGGGAAAATAATCATCGTAGTTTATGGGCACTGATACATACAATCCCCATATTCTCAGTGGGGCATTTCATATTCTTTCTTACAGTGCTAAGAGAAATGACTGCAAAAACACAGTTGACAGCTCCATTACGTTTAGATCACTATGAACCAGAGTCTTCCAGTTTTCCAACATGCCAGAAACAAACATGAATATCCTGTTATTATCATGCATGGGGAAAGCACTGAAAAAAAAGGGATCTGGTTCAGCAAGATGTGCACATGGAAAAATGCTCCTTTATGCTTCAAATGTAAACATATAGAACACTCCTAATTTCTTATTTAAAGAGATTTTTCCAATACTTGCCATAATTAAGAAGATGAGAACTATATCAGACCCAAGTCTGCCACCTAACAGAGGAGTCTGTGGAAGCTACAGAAGCAGCTCACTGCAAGCAGATTTGGGAGCAATCTTCTGTTATGTTCCATCTTGCTCTCTAATGGTTACAAATAGGCTTAAAGCTTAAAGTCCTTTTCAAAATGTGTTAACTTTTACTGTTACAGCTGTGGCTGCAGTTCAAGGTATTATTTGTGAACTTATACTGTAGTTATACTTCACCATATTCTGATACAATACGAAATTTAGCTAGGAAATATTTCCAAGGTAACAATGTCATTTTCCTAAAATCAACCACTTTCAAGGCTGCCTTTTAATTTTCAAGGACTTTTTCCCACAATTAAATATACATTTTTCAGTGCATCATTTCCCTTGCCCTTATCCCCACTCTCTGTTCTCCCTCAGCACTCAAAAGAAAAATCAAAGAATAGTTTGATTTTAAAATGTCCATCTGCAGCCAACAGAATGAAAACTACTTTGATTTTTGTGAGAACTTATGACTCATGGTCCTGGTGTGCTCAGCTGGAGAGTTGGGGAGAAAGGAAAACATTGTTCACTGCCTCTCCGTGGTTTTTCAACCAAACACTCCTTATGGGTTTGGGAGGTTCCCCCCAGGCAGCAAACCTCCAGAAATGTCCACCTTCTGTCCACATATTTGTCAGGTGGGGATGGTTCCGCAAACTGCTAAAAATTTCTTGCTTGCATTTTTACCAGTAGCTAGTCTAGTAAATATTTTTTCAGATTTTCTATATTACTGTATTTTAATGCTCTGTACAAACAGGAAGAGCAAGTGAAATTTGATCAGACATACAGAGATTACAGCAGTGTCTCTAATCACTCATCTTTTATCATTGCCATGATCCTACCACTGACACAGGAAGTGTGGTGGGGATAATCATCATGTACAAACTGGTGCTCAGACCACTGGTGTTTGGGGCCCATTAAAGCACCAGTCTGCAAAATGCCAAAGTTAGGAGCAGAGATTGAAGATCCAGGGACCCAGCAATGCCCAGGATTTTGGTAGAGCCCCAGTTAGCAGTGTTCATGCACACATCTCTTGAACCATAATGAAGCTGATGCACACAGCCCAGCGAAAGACAACCTGACCTCGCCACATCTGGATCTGTGGCTCATTCATACGGGCTGTCAGTGTGGAGTGACTGAGCATGAGCCTCAGCAGCCAGAAATCACCATGAGAGCAGAACAGCTGGTGCTCTGAGCTACCTGAATCTACATCTTGGGAACTGCCAGGAGCCTTCATCTGAAACACGGACACATATTACAGCAGGACCCTGCCACATGTGTCCCTGGCTGGGCTCCTTGGCAGCTCTGCAATGACAGCAGACAGCTGGGCTGTGTAGCTGGCCCCAGGAGAAGGTTAATCCTCTCTGTTCAAACAGCTGGATGCGTGGTACCAATGCCATACTTAGAAGAAAGAGGAAAAAGAGCAAAGGGTTTAATCTACTCTGACACAGCAGCATCCTTTTATGTTAAGAAGGCAACTTGTTGATGAAGAGAGGTACTGTAGACTGATGACTTCTCCCTCCCTTAATTTTACCTATAATGTATGAATAATGTGTGATTTCAAGACATTAAAGAACAGTACTGCTAATACAAGGCAGGCACATTTTTTCCACAGAGTGATGTCTGACCTCTTGTGCTAAATATTAGTAACTGAACACGTATCCAATACACCATACAGGATTTTAGAAGTTTAATACTTCTACCAGCAGTAATACATGTCAAATAATGTCTGCATATACTAAGGTAACCCAAGTTCTTCCTCCAGGGTAAACTCTGTTCACAAAAGAAGACCACTTCTATCTCCTTTCCTCCAGTATACAGGTTTTCAAATCTTTATCTCTTCATTACAGATAAAAGAGTCACTTTCTTCCGAAGCATCACAGATGTGCAACAGAGAGAAAGTACTGATCATGATAGACCATTGCTACCTAACAGGGAATGAAACAAAAGATGGGTTTAACTGTAAAAGCTTGGGAGCCAACAAATTTGGCATTTCTACTGAGATGTATCAATTCTCACTCAACCTTTCATTTTCTGTGCCTGCAAAAGGGATTTTTGCTATCGACTGCCACGGCAACAGAACCAGGCTGCTGATGTCTTTTGACTCAGTTTCCCAGTCAATAAAATGGAAAGGCATGTACCTCTTTCATGGGCATATAAACACACTAAGGCTGGCCCTGCATGCTTAGATCCATGTATTCAATTCCAGAATGTTACTGAAACTGATTGATGCAGCTCATTACTGTGCTGTAGGCCAGACCAGCTTTTAAGTCCTTTCCATGGCAGCAAATTTTGGCTGTATAACAAACACAACCATGCTTATAAGCAGGTCTGTCATAAATACAACACATCTGTGATCACAAAAGCATAAGTTTATAGAGCGAAGCAGAAGGAGTGGTGAGGTGGAGGGACTGGACCCTTGTCATTGTTGGTGGTGACCCCTGTTCAGTAGGGTACATGTCCTTGTCCCGTGTAAGGGCAGATCCCTGCATTTCTTTGCTTCCTATCAGATTGCTGCTGTGTCTATCCCTGAAACATCTAAAGCAGAAACATGTCTGCATGACTGTGCATGAGGCTGCATGCTTATGCATGGGTGGATTGCAAAGGGGCTTAAGGGGAATGCAAGCACTCAAATCACATTGTAATACAAATTCTCCATATGTGCTTTAGCTAATGATAATTTCTTCTTTGTTGGGGTTATTTACATATTCCACTCAGTTAAAAGAAAAAAAAAAGAAACCACAAAACCTTTCAAAATTTAAATAAGCTTGAAATAAACAAGGCCAAGATAAAACTCATATTCAAAGATATTGACAGGAGATTAATGCTGGGTAAAAGACTGTGTTGGTTCACCCTGCCTCACTTTCCAAAACATTTTTATTACTGCATTACTTTTCCCATTTTCTATATCTTCACTCTTGCATAATGTAGTTTAAAGAGAGGAATCTAGTTTATTTCAGCCCTAGGGCCCCACCCTGTCATGTTTCATTACATCAGGTTTTATAATCATCATATATATTTTTCACCCTAATCTTACACAAACTGTTCTCTCTTGCTATTTACATTTTAATACACACTTGTCATAGTTTAACCCCAGCTGGCAGCTAAGCACCACCCAGCCACTCGCTCACTCCCACCCCGGTGGGATGTCGTAGAGAATCAGAAGGGTAAAAGTGAGACAAACTCATGGGTTGAGATAAAGACAGTTTAATAAGTAAAGCAAAAGCTGTGCACACAAGCAAAGCAAAACAAGGAATTCATTCACCACGTCCCATTGACAGGCAGGTGTTCAGTCATCTCCAGGAAAGCAGGGCTCCAGCACGCTTAATGGTTACTCAGGAAGACAAATGCCATCACTCCAAATGTGCCCCCTGCCTCCTTCCCCCAGCTTTCTATGCTAAGCATGACATCATATGGTGTGGAATATCCCTTGGGTCAGTTGGGGTCAGCTGTCCCAGCTGTCTCCCCTCCCAACTACTAGTGCACCCCCAGCCTACTCACTGGTGGGGTAGCTGGGGTGAGAAGCAGAAAAGGCCTTGACTCTGTGTAAGAACTGCTCAGCAGTAATGAAAACATCCCTGTGTTATCAACACTGTTTCCAGCACAAATCCAAAGCATAGCCCCATACTAGCTACTATGAAGAAAATTAGCTCTATCCCAGCCAAAACCAGCACAACACTTCAGCTTCTGCAAATCTTTTTCAACTTTCTATTGCCTATGTTTATGTAGGACCTCCAAATATTGCTGCTGTGCCATGGAAAATTCAGTGGCACAGGTATGTAACTATGATAATTATGACCTTGTCCCAGAGCTGACACAATACAGAAATCTGACCTTCACATATGCTGCCACAGAGGGCTCCCTGGTGATGGAGCTTTAATAGTTCTCAGCACAAAGAACAGCTGAGTTTTTCTACTCCTATGTGATCCAGAGCTCAGCTATAAAAAATGTGCCATCTGCTGAAAGGTCGTGCTCTGATTTAACATCACTGAGGACTACTTTTTCCACTCAAGCTATGCCCACATCACTAAAGGCATCTGTCTCAGGGAGCTATGCTGAGCAGCCAGGCATAGTACCTAAACATATTTTTACCACCAACTCTGAGCCCCATATATTCATGGGTCCTCTATAGGCACCCTTGGGATAACTACTATTTGCACATTTGATTTATCAATCCAAAGTGCCTGAAACATCATGATGCACCAAATGTGGGTTTTTAAACCATGATGTCAATCATGTGTGACATGGTACAAGGCATAAGAGGAAGCATGGGAAATGGGGGGTACAAGGCTTGCTGAAGTAATTCTGGAAGACTATGTGCAGTAGAAAGAGCCAAGTCTAGTGTGGAGCGGTCCAACCTGCTGTCCAGTGAAGGGCCACAAAGATGATTAAGGGACTGGAGCATCTGTCCTTTGAGGAGAGGCTAAGAGAGCTGAGGCTGCTCAGCTGGAGAAGAGAAGGTTCATGCGGGGATTTTATCAATGTATATAAATACCTGAAGGGAAGGTGCAAAGAGGATAGAGCCTCAGTTGGTGTCCAGGCAACGGGTGCAAATTGAAACTCAGGAGGTTCCCTCTGAACATCAGGAAACACACTTTCACTGTGAGGGTTGCCCAGGGAGGTGGTGGATCTCCATCCTTGGAGATATTCAAAAGCCAACTGGACATGGTTCTGGGCAACCGCTCTAGGTGGCCTTGCTTAAGCAAGGGGGTTGGACAAGATGACCTTCAGAGGTCCTTTCCAACCTCAAACACTGTGTGATTCTGTGAAATCTTTACCAGGATTGAATTACCTGAAAACATTATAAGTCATCTTTTTATGTTCCAAAGAATTCAGGTTTCTAGATGTGTAGTACAAATAATGATGCTTATTGAAGACAAACCAATTCAAATTTTTTTAAGCAAATAACTGTGCAGGTTTTGGCTGGGGTACAGTTAATTTTCTTCATAGTAGCTAGTATGGGGCTATGCTTTGGATTTGTGCTGAAAACAGTGTTGATAATACAGAGATGTTTTCGTTACTGCTGAGCAGTGCTTACACAGAGTCAAGGCCTTTTCTGCTTCTCACCCCAGCTACCCCACCAGTGAGTAGGCTGGGGGTGCACTAGTAGTTGGGAGGGGAGACAGCTGGGACAGCTGACCCCAACTGACCCAAGGGATATTCCACACCATATGATGTCATGCTTAGCATAGAAAGCTGGGGGAAGGAGGCAGGGGGCACGTTTGGAGTGATGGCATTTGTCTTCCTGAGTAACCATTAAGCGTGCTGGAGCCCTGCTTTCCTGGAGATGGCTGAATCTGCCAATGGGACATGGTGAATGAATTCCTTGTTTTGTTTTGCTTTGCTTGGATGTGCAGCTTTTGCTTTACTTATTAAACTGTCTTATATCTCAACCCACAAGTTTTCTCACTTTTACTCTTCCGATTCCTTCCCCCATCCCACTGCGGGGGAGTGAGCGAGTGGCTGGGTGGTGCTTAGCCACCAGCTGGGGTTAAACTAAGGCAATAACTCAGTGCAGGAGGCTTTATTTTACTCTAAAATTTGAATGTGACAGAGAATATCCAAGTTAGAAAATTTTCAGGGGAATTCACAAGTCTGGCCAAAGCTCATATTTTTCATCTGTGGGCCCAGCATGCCTGGCTAAAATTAGGAATGATTTTTCTTCACCTCTGAAATAATGAGACATATGTCATTAAAGTAAAAATTGAAAACCTTACCAAAGAAGAGTGATGACTCCACACTTGCAGCAAAATTTATTTTAAAATCATGGCATGACCTACTGTCTAGATTTTGTAGGGAAAGATGGAGCTCATCAAAACGAAGCTGGTAATCAATTTAGGTTTTTACAAGGAAAAGAAAGAACAGAATGAAAGAAATACAAATAAAAAGCACAACCACTTAGCATTCATTGTGCTGGTAAGACTTTTCTCTGTAATGCTCCATACCTGTCAGCACCCTCTTTAAGTGTAGAACATAAGAAGAATAATGTATTTTTCAAATGCTTAAACTATGTTTTATTTTATCTTTCTGTGGAGGTGCAAAGTTTGCTGGCAATTACTCTCTACCTACACCTTGCAGGATTCATGCCAAAACCCTCCTCCACATGAGGACGTATTTCAGCTGCTTTTACTGAAATCAGCACATTTCCTTTAAAGCTGCTGTGGCCTTCAATTGAGATATCTTCTTTTTGTATTTTGTTTTTTGTTAAGCTGACACAAAGGGCAGAACTTCAAATCACTCTATGAGAAACTTCCCAGTTTTTCTTAGCATATTTTTGTAGTCTTCACTTTTCCTCAGTGTGTGCAGCATTAGACATCCATCTATCCATCTATTTATTCATATCATCCTTTTAGCTATCTATGCATCCATCCATACCATATACAACTACTGTGTTCACCATTTATTCCTGTAAGGAGGCATTCATTGAAAGAAATCAAAGTGCCTTCCAATGCTAAAAGCTTTGACAGTATTTCCTCTCTTATATTCACTACCACAGAAAGCTGTGAACTTTGCGGCAGTTTGACTGAGGTCTACGGGATAAGATTTCATGAGCTAAGTAATACAAACCCTGATACAGAGCAGCATGAGAATCATTTTCAGGCTGATCTCTCCTCTCAGTTTCCATTGGGCAGCATTAGTGATGTCGAAAGCTTTCCTAATATTAGTTTTCTATGTAAGTGAGGTGCCACAGGGCTAGCAAAGAGTTGTTGACGGGAAAAAGGATGGAACCTAAGACATAGGACACACACTTAAGCAGCGTACAAATCTCTGCTTAAAGACAGCTAGCTAGGATTCAGGGGCAATCTCTGTTACAAAGAAAAGTCCTGGTGATGGGCACCTGGTTAACAACAAACAGAAAGGTTGTGGAAAAGAAGTCTCTTTTAGTGAAGCACTCTTTTAGAGCATGAGGATCACCAGACCAGTATAGAGCTAACAAATCCTGATGAAGGACCTAAAAGGAAAACAGTGCAGCAAGCACTCACAGATGCAGTATCTAAACCTAAAAGCAGGAAGTAAAATCTTGATGCTGTTCCAGAAACACACTTCTGTGAACATAATAAAGAATCATTTCCCTTAAATTGAATCAAAGTGTTCTTAGATCAAAACTAAACAATGTAATTCCCAGAACTACTCCTTATCAATCTCTGTTGTACTGTCCATTTTCTACCTAGTAGGTTCTCCAGCCCTCCACTATCAATTTCCTTCAACACATTTAAAGAAATTATATACATATATACATAAAACCAAGTTTTTAATTAAATGCATGTGATGAGAGGGAAGATATTTAAAATGCAAAATGAGAAGTGGTTCATATTTTCTGCAGAAGCAATATGAGATCCAAATTTAAATCTAGCTTTCTGTCACAAGTCATCTTTGTGATACTACGCAGTGAACTGTACCATCACAGCTGAATGTCCGTACCACTGGAAAGAACTTGAAATACAAACCTGGATCTGAAATTCATATCTAGATATGGGTGTGTAGCTTGCATCTCTCTTGTCTTCTTACTGGCCAAGAAGCAAGAAAAGTCAACTGATAAGGATAAAAGGATAAACAAGAATTGTGGTCCAACACAGAAATTCTTCTTTCTTCTTTTTGTATCTTCACGTCTTTAGTATGTCTATCATTATCTCCTACTGCACTTTTCATTGTAAGTTGTAACTGTTGCTTCTCAGGGGCATCCATCCAGGATTTCCTCCTAAGCCCTCTTCTTTACAACTGATTTCTCTCCCTCAGACCCATACCCTTACAGCATGTGTATTCTTGACAGCACGATTGCTGGGGTGAAACACATTTCATCTGATGTTGCTGTTCGAGAATGAAGGAGCACCGAAATGTTTGGTTAATTTTTTTGTATTTCTGGAAACAGCAGGAATACCTGGGAAAGAATATAATTATGGGAGATTAATTGTCCAAGAGGAGAAAATGTATTTGCTGAACAGAGATGTTGACAGTGGTAAGAATGTACAAGGGAAGAAATCAACAGTCAGTAAAAGCTGATGCTTGTGTATGCAAATACAGGGGCAAAGGTGTTTACTCCATTGCCTGAGATTGTTATTCAAATACCATTATCTCTACTTCTCTTCGAATTTATGTGTATCAAGAGGAGGAGCAGTATGCCATGTCAACATCTGCTGAGACAATCTCAAAAAATGTGCCCTGAGAGAACAGTCATACATTCGTGCAAGGAAGGATTTTATTGTAGTGGTTCCAATACTTCTCATTTCTCAGATGGGACAAATTTTTCAATAGCATAGACTCTCTCGTAAGATTAGGGCCCACTTCTGTTTATAAATTTGTGTCCTTTGTAGTCAGAAAGGACTACTATGTTCATCTAGTTTGAAAATTTCTGCACAGAGGCCATGTCATTTTTTTCCTGGGGACTGGACTAAAGGGTGTCCAAAACTGAAGTTTTGCATGAAAGACTGTAGGCAATGGCAAATCTATTGCATCCTCTATGGAAATTCTTCCAATGCTTAATTAACCTTAGTGTTCAAAAATGTGTTTTATTTCAAGTTTGAATTTGTCTGACTTCCAGCAAATTGGATTTCTTATATTGTTATCTGCAAGGCTGCAAATCTCATTATCATAGCTTTCCATGTCTAAGGACCTCAACAAAATAATCAGGTAATCCTTCAATCTTTTCTTTGATAAACTGAGTAGATTAAACTTCTTGAAGTTCACATGGGAAGAGTTTTTCCAGCCCTATTTTTTTTGGCTCTTCTTTACATTTGAAGGTNTGTGCACTGAAAATTTCAGGAGTCCAAGTCAGACATCCCTACGTGCTAGTGACCTCCTCCTGTTAGATTGCAAGTGCTGTAAGTAGGAGCCGTGGTTGGGGAGAGAAACCCCCAGTTGACAGACATTAGTTGTGGTAGGATTTGCTTGCCTAAACATGGGTGTGTAGTCCTGTTCAGATTGCTAGGAGACTTCCCACAAGGCTCCAGCTGCTATTCTAAAAGGTTTGGGTTTCTCGTATGTCCTGTGTCCTATCTACTAGTCCCAGGCAGCTGAAACCTGTTCTTTAGGATACTCAAAATGGTACCTGATTTTTAATTTTTTTAATTAATTGAATCTCATCCTATGTCATGTCAGAGAAGTTATGAAATTTAAGAGCATCCTCAAAATTTTGTCATTCTGAAAGCTCTTTTCTGCTGGTGAATTTTACCAGTAAGATATACCAAAAGGAGTAGAGTTACACCTATAAATTATTTTATTAGTAAAGATTTTGCCGGCAGATAATATCTATTAACTATTGTGTTTTCAGCTCTGCTAGTGAGAGAGATTTAATCCACTTGGTGTGCCCTGTTCATTCCATATATTATTTTTTTTCCTCTCAAGCTACCATGTGGTACTAAACCAAATTCCCTGGAGAAATCCAACAAATCCATTGTATCAACAAAGTTGTTTTCATTAAACTGAGTTGTAATCTTGCCAAAAAATATTAAAGGTTTATTTGACAAGGCCTAATTTCAACAGAACTAAGTTGCCTGACATTATTTATAATTTTGCTTTCTAATGCTTCATTAATAAAGTCCAAAATTAATCTTTCCATTAACTTATTCACCACTGAATCATCCTAAGTGGTCTACTGTTCACCAGTCTATCTCCTTTTTCTTTTTTAAAATATATAGATTATATAAATGGAAGCCCTCCAGCAATTTAGGGTTGGGTTTTTTTTTCAAGAGATATGAGATAACATAAGCTGTTTACAAAAATCCATAGCTTGTTTACTACTCTTGCGGAAATTATCTTAACGTGTTGATTTTAAAATGTTTATTTTCAACACATGCTGTGTAATACTGGCCCCTCTTGTGGAAGATGGGCCTTATTGTCTCTGTCCTCTGCATAAGCCACGTAAATCTCCCTGCTTCAATCTAGGCCTTCCTAGTCAAGAACAAAAATCAGCACTGAGAAAAACGGTTTATGCATGTACATGATGGATGTAATTCTGAAGCTTCTCAGGGGCAGCCAGGGAGCATTCCTGGGGTTTTCTCTGTTGTCTTTCAATTCATCACTGCTTCTGAAAACACTTTCACAAGAGTAACACTATCATGAGCAAGCACTGTGCACCAACATGGGTTGTGTTTGCTTATACCTAAGGCATGGGACTATGAATTTAAAAGTCTGGATTCCATTCATATCTTTTCAACTAGCATGGAAAATATTGCCTCAGCTCATTTTAACTCCTTGTGCTCATTTCCTCTCTCATCTTATTTCTGACTGTGCATTCAAACTGTAAACTCTTTGGAAAAAGTTGTTCT
>VYZV01044426.1:24575-35566 GCA_013401275.1 Pandion haliaetus
CTTATTCATGTTGAAGAGCTACTGACATCAATGTGATTACTTGCACGTTCCAAATATTCACCAATGTTATGGCTGCACATTCCAGGCCAGGACAGAGACATCATTCTGCCCTCTCACGCATGCTGAGGATTGCTTTGATGTAAAATAGTGACATTCAGTAAAAATGTTTGTCCTGATAAATAAAACTGTCAGACTCTATATCCCTATAGCATCGAGCCAGCCCAGTCACTTCTGTGGGTTGACCCAGTACCTGGTTCTTAACACCATTGATTATACCAGCTTTAAATTCCTTGTAACTTGCTGGTGTGCCTCAATCTTAACATATAACATATGTAATCCTACACTTCTGTACAAAGTCTGTCTAGAATATTAATTTCTAGCCATTGCAACTCTAGCAGTGTGTTTGCAAGGCGAATGAAGATCAGTGATTCACAAGTGCCCAAACTGATCAAATGTATTTTGATGACAGAATAATTTACTATAAGTATTTTTTTCTCAAAAACATTTAAAAAATATGAGTTATCAACAGATTCAAATCAAAATTCAAAAAATCATAACTATAGGGAAAATAATGATGTTTAGTGTTCAATTTGTGAAGTAGCACAGCAAGTTCTTAGTTCCCAAAACAAAAGTAAAAAAAAAAGGCTGAAGACAAGACACTGCATGGATGGATAAAGACCCAAACCGTGGCATGTTGGTAAGAATGGTTGCAACAAGAGCAGAAAGGAAAAGAGAGGTCCCTCCGCTAAAAAAAAAGTGTATTATAATATTGATATGGATTGTTCTGATGGACATTCAAGGCTCTCCTTTTATGTTGTCTGGAAACAGCTGGAATTTAATACTACAGGTTACCAGAAAAGCCAAATACAGTGGCTGACTTGTGAAATTCCAATGCTGGAAAATTGCAGAACCCTAAAACATAGACTGGATGGAGCAAGATGGGGGTATAGAGCAGGGCAGGGCAGGGCATAGTGGAAGCTAAAAGGAGCATAAGACTATTTCCTGGCTCCAGAGCATATTTAGCCCAGTCTTCAGTCTCCAACAGTGCTCACTAGTGGAAACCTAGGAAAGTGAGACCAGGACAAGCAAGCATGATGCTTTCTACTCTAATACTTGTCCATGGATTTCTTGTGCATTTTTTGGTTTGTTCCTATCCCATCTTCCACTGAACACATGTAAATTCCTTGTACTTGCAACATCCTTTGACAAGGAGACCCACAGGTCTGTTGCTTGAAGCTCTGATCATGGAGAAACACACACTTTTGGCATTGCATAAGCAGCATTCCCTGGCACGCATCTTCAGAGCACCATTTATCAAGGAAGAGGTGATTTAATCTTCCACAGTCATGCAGAAATTCGTCAGAGTGGAATGCTGTAAGAGATGCAGATTGATTGTGATGAAAGTACATGCATAAGTCACAAATGTGCATCTGTATTTACCTCACTAACAGCACACAGCAGTAGCGATGCGAACAAACGCAGTAACTTCATCTTTTTGGAGACTAATACAGCTTTACTCTTCACTTTTCTTTGACATCTGAAAAACTTAGCAAACTATAAGGCCTGAAGCAAATTACCTTGCAGTTGGACTGGAGCATCTCCGTCTGGTCTGTGGTTATCACAACCAAAAATGGCTGTCAGCAAACTCATTTTTCACCTGCTCAGTGAATTCCACTGCTCTGTTTCTAAGGTCAGTGATCTCAGCCAGGGAAAGGCTAATTGCTACTAGCTACCACCTGAGATGAGACACATACCCCAGCAAGTAATCCAGTATGTATCAAATGGGCAAAGAAAGAGAGAGAACCCAGTTAGCATCAAATCATAAAATCCTATGAATCCTCTATATCTACAAAATACCCAGCTGATACACTTTCAGTGCCTTGCCTTAGACAGCAGAGTCTTAGACAAGTCAAATATTGTGCACTCATAACACAGCAAAAATGAGTGCCTGTCTTTTTACCTGAACTTTATAAACTCAGTTAGATGGCAGATGAATGCAAACAGCACTGCCAATACCAGCACAGTCTGAAGGCAGAACAAGAAATTTTCAGTTAGCTCCTTGCAAACGATCTCAGTCTCAGTGGGTATCGTGACCATATGAAGAGGCCAATTTGTTCTAGCTGTAACAATATTGCCCTAAAGCATTGTTGTTCTGCAGCAGTTAGTTTGACTTTCACTAAACCTCTTCCTAATACCAGTGGTTTGGCACCATTTAGTGAAAGCAAAATCACACATAGCAATTGTATTTCTGCCATCAAGAAATTCAAATATGTTTTCACATTTGATATTAACCAGTAATAACAGAAGATGATATCCATTTATCGATGAGGCAAAGGAGCAAAGAAAGAAAGGAAGGAGAAAAAAAAAAAAAAAAAAAAGAAAGAAAGAAACACCAGCCAAACTAAGTCCAGACTGATATGAAACCTCATCTATACAGTGACTTGACCCCACATAGTCAGACTCTACATCTTAGCAGGATCTGTGGGTATCAGAGCATGATATCCATGGGCACAATGAGATCCAAGTATCAGAAAAGCATGAGCTGTGTATGGTAATTTCTCCTTGAGTCCTTAAACAAAATGTAATTCTTAGTTTGTTCAAGTTAGTCCTGCAATGAGAACATGTCCTTGAATAAAACAAACCAACAACTGTGTCAGGGATTTTTAAATTTTTCTTTTTAAAGTAATTTTTCAGACAGGGCTAGGAATGGGGAGCTAGCACAGAGCCCAAGTAGACTGGAGGAATGAATACCTCTGCTGAACCAAGCACAGATGTTGCATCTCTTGAATCCCACTGAGATGATTCAGGAGTCAGCACTTCAGAAGAATCAGCTTGTGTGCATCATAGGCTGGGCACACAAGGGCTGCAGCATAAAGAATTGGGCATGTGCTGAGGTCTCCTGGTGATCCTGCATCAAGGAAGAGTAACCAAGCCTCAGCTCTGTCCATCTGGTATACAAAAAAAAAATACTGTAATCAAAGCCAGTAGATACCTCTGGGTAAGTTGCTTACAGTTTTTTCCTCCCAGATTTCTCAGGCCTTAAGAAGGGTAATACTTAAAGTTGTGAAACTTCCTAAGCTTTGCAAAGCTCTCCAAGAACCTCAATCACAAATTACTAAACTAGCAAACAATTTATGCTTTTGCCTGTACTGCTGGAGCAAGCTTGAGTAAGGCTGCTCACAAGCATGAGGCTGTTCAGACGTTGATACAGGAGGAATATTCCAGAAGGGTTGCTCATAGGCTCTGAGTCCCATTCCCCTTACATCACTGCCAGTGCAGAATAGCTCAGACAACCTGACATGAATGGAAGTGTAAGTTGAGAATCATTTTCTCCCTGAACAGGTCAAAATACCAGCTCTGTCTTCAAGTATCCATAGCTCTGATGATTTTACTGGCTATAATTGGATTAAAAGAGAGCAATATTGTCATGTGAAGCCTGACTTCATGCTCACTAATAGAATCCTCTTCCAGGGGTACCCCACTGCTCCTGGCAGGCTGTAGCTCGGCCAGGAGCTGTGCAGGAGACATCCCCTGCAGAAGCTTGGGGTTTGGTGGCTTGCTTTTCTTGTCTTTATTAACACAGTGCCAGTCATTAAACCTCTCTAAGATGCAAACAAATATATTATTCTTATTACAGAAGTTATACGCTCCCTAATGAAGCCAGAGAGAGTGCAGCTGCCAGAAAACCTTTCTTTGCAAAGACCGTGCACAGCAGCTTTGTTTTGGAGTTTCTTTCTCTCTTAGATATTATTTCTTTATGAGAGTTCTCCATTCTGTGTTAGTAGTGAAACCTGGCTAGCTGATTGCTAGGGCAGAAGTTATTTTAATTCGTATTACTCAAGAGTTTCTGGTTCCTTCTTGTTGAGAATATCCATGTGTCCTGGTTTCAGCTGGAATAAAGTTAATTTTCTTCTTAGTAGCTGGTACAGTGCTGTGTTTTGGATTTAGGATGAGAATAATGTTGATACCCTGATGTTTCAGTTAATGTAAACACTGTTTAGCAACAAGTCAAGGACTTTTCAGCTTTTCATGCTGCCCTGCCAGCAGAGATTGGGAGCACACAAGAAACTGGGAGAGGATGCAGCTGCCACAGCTGACCCAAATGAGCCAAAGGGGTGTTCCATACCATAAGACAACATGGCCAGTATATAAACTGGGGGGAGTGGGCCAGGGGGCACCAGGGCTCGGGGATTGGCTGGGCATCGGTCAACAAGTGGTGATCAATTGTATAGTGCATCACTTGCTTTGTATATTCTATTATTATTTTCCCTTCCTTTTCTGTCTTATTAAACTGTCTTTATCTCAACCTAGGAGTTTTACTTTTTTTTCCCTGGTTCTTTCCCCCAACCCACTCAGTGCAGGGGGAGTGTGCAAGCGGCTGTGTGGTGCTTAGTTGCCACCTGGGGTTAAACCACAACACCATGTTTATCCATATTTTTGCTTTCTGGAGCTAGTCTTGCAAAATTGCTGCATCTCAATAAACCTGTTTTCTCCAATAGCCTCACTGACTTCAGTATTATTACATGCAGAATGTAATCTTATTCATGTGCTCAAGCCTTATAAAAAGAATTACCCTAGTTACTGGTGCTACACGGTGCTTTACTCTTACATTGCTGCTCAGGCAAAAAGAAGGGATGAGGAGGGCATCCAGACATCATATTTTATGCTTTCGCACTTTTTTTGCCTCTGGCACACTGCAGCTACATAAAGGTGATCTGAATTGCTGCCTGGTGTTTGGGAAAGTTGTGGGAAACATGTCATCTGAGGAGCCAGGTGGGGATGATAAGCAGATGGGAGTTTGGTTTACTCCATACATAGGGCACCTGCCTTTATGGAGGGAGAGAAGAAAATATTCTGCATCCTCCAAATGATGCTAAATGTTGCCTGTTTCACCCCCAGTGCAACCAGGAACCCCAATAAGAACAATTTGCTGTACAAGATATAATCACATCTCTAAGATACAATGGCTCCCAGCATCCCTATAGGAAGAGGTTCTGTGTACAACCCCTTACCATGGAGGACAGACCACATGCAAAGAGCACCTCATAGCCCATAGCTAATAAAGCCATCTGGTGTGTGCCACCTTCAAAATGCCATTCTCCTATTAAAAGCAGTGTGAACTGAAGGCTTAGTTAAGCTCGAGGTCCTTTGAAAGTCTGATTTTAAGCTACAAACATTTAAAATCACTCAGTATTCACAGCTTCAACTGACTTTTCATAATACAAGTATTCTTCCTCCTTGTTGGCCTCTAGTTAGAGGAGTGTTTGGTGCTCTCAGCATTTGGAACCCAATTTCCCTTTTTTCAGAAAAGTAAGGGTGTTTTACTTCAGTAAGAGATGCTTTGTAATTTTTCATTATCTAACTGTTTGACAGTGACTCTGATTTTCTCCATATTTTCTGTCTTCTTTTGATTAATCGTGACATCTCCATTAAATTTTATGGAATCATTCACTTAATGACATATTGCTTCCATTTTGCCTTTCCTCTTTCTACATCTGCCTCTCACTCTAGGACAAACTTTTCTGTCACAGCAGGATCAAAAGGCCTGCAGCTAATAAAAAAAAAAACCAACCTGAATCTCAGTGACTCAATAAGCTTTGCAAAGCTCAACATAAAGGACATTTGAATTTAAGTCTGTTTTCAAGCAAAGCGTTCAATCACTGTTCCCTTGCCTTGCTACTGATCCTAAATAACACTAAATCCTCCCAGTTACAATCTTCCAAGAAACAAAGTGGGGTTCTTTATTATTTTCCCCAGTATTAATGTGACTTTGCAAGACTGTGAAAAGACTGCTTGTCTCTCCTGAGCAGAGCATAACAGGCAAAAAACCCTCAGATGATTACTCAGGATCCTTATTATTTTGGTTGTTTTCCTCAAGATCATATACTTTGGCAATTGAGCTGGAAGGGCTGATATAGCACTACTTATTTATGAAATATTTCATTTTGGTTTAAACCTGAAACACTACACTCAGCTAAAATGTGCCATTTTTGTATTCTCCAGCCCACTTGAAAATCCATGTCTTTATTTTTTTTAAAGGAAAATTAATTAAAAGAAAAATACAGAATGTTATAAAGCTATTATATACAAGTAAATTATTATAAATATGCATTAATCAATAATAATTTAATGATCCTATTTTTAACATAGGTGTTATGCATTTGTTGGAGATCCTCAGCGTTCGTGTACTTTTGCACTGTTGTGTTACATGCCACCAGGACCTGTGGCCAATGCTAAGCTTTAGGGAAGAGTGTCCTCTATGCAAAAACCCCACCTTATCAAATCCTGAGTTATCTTGCAGAGCTTGTAGGGGCATAGCATGTTATTAGTGAATTATCACACCCAAAGGGGAGGACACATTGCTCTTCATAAGTCACCTTGAAGATACCCTTAATACAAGTCACATTTAGGCAAAAAGAAAAAAAAAATACAGATTAAATTTATAGACACATACTTATCCCAAATCCACTGTGGGCTTCCACTCACATGAAACTCCCTCTTTTGTCCCTGAATATCTTTGATGCGAAACTTAATTGGGAGGTATTTTATACAATGGTTATACTGACCCTTTAGACCACCACTGGTCCAGACTTTTGCTGAAAAGGAGGATGTGACTGCTGCCTACCTGATCCAACCTCCTATCTTCAGCCAGCCAGATGGAAAACTACACTGAGTAATGGATTCAGGGAAAAGCCAGACCTGTAAATGAAAAACAGAAGTCAGTGGAGCTGTTCCCCACTCTGATCGCCATGGGGCTGCACAGTGCTGACTGAGGCAAAAGAGAAAAGGTGACAATAACATCCAGCACTGGTGACGGGAATGGGGATGAGGCTGAGCTTGATGCTTTTGGAGCTGTGGAAGATTAACATTGTCATGTAATCACTGCTTTAGCTTCCTTTTAACTGCTGATTATCCAGGGTACTAACAAACAGTTAGCCCTTTGTGAGGTTATTTTTATTTCCACCTGCTGGAAAGGATATATAAATCTTGGGGTGAAGCCGCTCTCATGCTCTGAATTCACAAAGGTATGACATTAATTTACAGTCCATACAGACATACAACTGATAGTTTTGACCCATGCTCATGGCATACAATGTTAATGTTAAAATGAAAAATATTGTTTCAAACTGAAAAGTCAAAGCATGCTTTTTAAATTGTTGAAATAAAACAGGTTGGCATTTACAAGGGAAAATAGTTCAATTGTGAAAAGCACTGAGGGAAATGTTCTTGCCATTTTTTGAAAGGACTCTTTCTCTTTATTTTTTTTTAATGATGCTTGAATCTTCCAGCTAGAGCCAAATGCATGTGTAGTTTCAATCTCTCCAAATGGATTTTGCCAAGCTCCTATTTAACAAAAAAAACCCAAGCAAACAAAAAGTTTGAAAATGTGTCTAGTTTTACTAGCTATATCTCATCTGTACAGCAGCAGGTAAGAGGTGGGATATGAAATACCCCACACTGCTTGACAGTGTTCAGTCCCAGAAAATTGCTGTTACCTTGACAGCAGCTTTGTCCAACCCTCTCCAAGCTGCTCAGAGGATGTTTAATTCAGGTTCACAGTACCTCTGTAAGGTAAGTGAATTCTACTGCCATTTTGAAAAGAAGTAAGCCAAGCCAAAAGAAGAAGTAAAAGTGCTGCTTAACACATACAAGAGGCACGAGCAGAACTGCAAGAATAAGACTTAAGAGCTTCAAGTACTAACACCAGAAGAAGCTGACAGTCTATATGAAAATCCTGGTTCTCATTAGGTTAATCACCTGTACAAATCCTTCTCTAGCAGCTTCTTTCTCTGATCATTCCAGTTTTCTCTACCTGGTACATTGTCTAAGAGGCCTCTAGGCACAATTAGCAGTCTGGGCTACCACTAGAATATTGTGGAAAATATTTTTTATTAATTGGAAATCTTACCAACTTCACATGCACATTCAGGTGAGAAAAGCAACACACTTTGTTTCCATTTACCAGGAAACTGATAAGCAGACACTGAAATGGTGCTATTTACGTACAGCAGGTTTGGTGCTCTCTGCATCACTCTAATGCAGCACCGAAGTTATTCTGCCTCTCAAAGACTTAGAGTTATTGGCAGCCACCAAGCTCTACTTACAGACAATTTCATCCTTTATACTGGATGTTCTTTGGGGGAACAGGATTCGTATTTGAAAAATGTCTAACAGATAGTGGAAGCTACAGACAAATACATAAATATTCCTCTAAAAAAGTAAGATTAATATATGAATAGTGTTTAGTGGGATGCAGGTTCAAACCAACAGTTGATCTGATAAAAGTAGTGTGTTTGGCTATCTGGAATTTCATGTTCTCAAGCCAGTATGTTGCTGCTTTCTATGAGTACATATAAAATACACATATTAAAAATAATATATATATATGCACACACAAAAGCATCGTCTAAGGGTTCATTACTGTTTTGATTCACTAATTTTCCTCAGCCACCAAAGTTTGCAGTGACTGTGGGTTCACAGGAGAAGCAAGGCCCACACATAATAAATGTTTTTTTCCCTGGTATTCTCTTGATGAGAAAGACAAGCCTGAATCAATGCCTGACCATGAACACCCTGCATTTTATTGGAGTAAGCTGGGCTCAGAATCCAGATGTCAGTGATGTTGCTAAGGCACAAAATGCTTTATATCTGCCTTCAGATATCATACCTGTCATTCATTGTACAGGATTCTTGAAGTCCCTTATTGACATTAACAAACAAAACCTACACAATCTCTAAACGTAGTGTCATTACTGGCTTTTCAAAGGAGCTGTGGGAAAACAATTCTGGGCTTTGGCTGGCTGTGAATACTATTAATTGGTTCTTTAGTTGTTTTATTCTCTTTGCAAGAGACGAAGTGGGAAGTTTGGTGAATTGAAAAGTAACAGTGATGGATCTAAGAGCCAATAGAAGAATTCATTTTATATGCTCATTAGGAAAGCAGGCTGTAAAACCATCTTTTTGAGACAAGAATAGAACAATGTGTTTCTCTTATGTTTTGGCAGATCATTAACAATAAGATAAAGCAGGCTCACAACAAATCTCAAGGAAGCCTCTAGTCCAATCTCTTGTTATGATGCAGGACCGGGATTTCATAGCAGCAAGTAAGATCTGAAAGTGGGTATCCACATACAGACGTTCATCTGGGTTGCCACCACTCTTACAGGTATATTCTACTCACTCGCATCATCCAGATGCCACTCACATGCCACCCATATGTTTACATTTTCATTCCTTTCATGAAGGTCTCCTGTAGTTACTTAAGAACAAACTAAATGCACGCAGCTGAGAAACTATACTTAGGAGACCAACCGGGATATAAGAACACATAAAGAATAAACTACCTCAGTAAAAATGAATGTCGAAAACCTAAAAATAGTTATTGCAAAAGTAGTTAGGTGAAACAAATAAGGCTCAAAAGAAAACAGACCTAAACGAGCTGTAGCTCGAATTGCTAAAACATGCCAAGACTTATGTGAATAAAGATAGCAATAAGAGGACAAAACCTTTGCATTTAGTGAATAAATCACAGGGAAAGACAAGTCCCAGACACATGTATAAACCACTGTATCTATGGAGGAAATAATGCCATATAAGAAATGTGCTGCTGAATATATTGAGCAGGGGAGAGACAATTCTGCAGACAAACAAATGGCAAATATCCAGTCATCACCCAGTTAGAGATATTGACTTTGGCCAAGTATGCATCACAAAATGGAAAGGAGTAAATAAAACAGCACAGCTATTGGAAACAAAAGCAATTGCATTATCATCCAGAGATTATCAGGAAAGAGGTGATGGAGAGAGATTGCACTGGTTTGGAATGTCAGTATTAAATACATAACCATAGACCCAGCTGAGTAACAATAATATCTCACTTAAAGCAGGCACATTATTCTTTGATTGTTATAAGGGCTGAAGGGGGAAATTTAGGCACTGGGAAGATTTCCATGACCTATAGATGAATACGATACATGTGAATACATTGTTTGTTCAAACAAACTGGAGTGAATGCTCAGGATTTCGCAGCTTAACTTAGACTGATCGTTTCGGACAGTTTGAAGCAGGGAGACAGGGAGCATCTGGGGAACAGCAATGGACTACGGCATGGGATGGCAGCTGATAACAAATGCAGCATTTCTTTGTATCCAGGTGAATAGTACCCAGCCTGAAAACAAATTTCCTCCTTATCACAGAATCATAGAATCGTTTAGGTTGGAAAAGACCAAAAGATCATCAAGTCCAACCATCAACCATGCCCACTAAACCATGTCCTGAAGTGCCCTGTCTATGTGCTTTTTGAATACGTCCAGGGATGATGACTCAACCACTTCCCCAGGCAGCCTGTTCCAATGCCTGACAGCCCTTTCAATAAAGAAATTTTTCCTAATATCCAATCTAAACGTCCACTGCCACAACATGAGTCCTTTTCCTCTCATCCTATCACCAGCCACCTGACAGAAGAGACCAGCACCCACCTCACTACAACCTCCTTTCAGGTAGTTGTAGAGAGCGATAAGGTCTCCCCTCAGCCTCCTTTTCTCCAGGCTAAACAAGCCCAGTTCCCTCAGCCGCTCCTCATCAGACTTGTGCTCCAGGCCCCTCACCAGCTTCGTTGCCCTTCTCTGGACACACTCCAGCACCTCAATGTCTTTCCTGTAGTCAGGGGCCCAGAACTGAACACAGTACTCAAGGTGCAGCCTCACCAGTGCCGAGTACAGGGGAACGATCACTTCCCTGCTCCTGCTGGCCACACTGTTTCTGATACAGGCCAGGATGCCATTGGCCTTCTTGGCCACCTGCGCACACTGCCAGCTCATATTCAGTCAGCTGTCAACCAGCACCCCCAGGTCCTTTTCCACCAGGCACCTTTCCAGCCCCTCTTCCCCAAGCCTGTAGCATTGCATGGGGTTGTTGTGACCAAAGTGCAGGACCCGGCACTTGGCCTTATTGAACCTCATACAGTTGGCCTTGGCCCAGTGATCCAGCCT
>VYZV01044426.1:41993-64900 GCA_013401275.1 Pandion haliaetus
TTTTAGATGCTCTTTCCCTAGGCCTCATCAAAAGAGAACAGTTTTCAGAGGCAAAACCTGAAGTTCCAGCTTCTAACTAAAGCTAGATTTATTTCACTAAAAATTGCACTGGCTTTATTCACTAAGGGCTTTCTTTCTCACTCAGCATTTGGACAAATATCTCACACATTCTTCTCACTTCAAAAATCCCCAATGCTGCAGCTTGGCAGCCTGATAAGCTCCCAGTCTACTCCTGCAGGCAGCTATCTGAGAGCCATCTTGCTGTTAACAATGACCTCATCTTCCACTGGAAAAAAATTAAAAACCCTCCATAATTTGTTCCTTGCTCCCTAAGACTGTGTTTTTCTTTCATTAGCATTTCTTTGTCCCACCTACAATTAAATCTTGGCTTCCAAATCGACATACTAGGGATGAAATTTCTAACAATGCAACAGCCTTTATAAACTGAAAACAGTCAGTGATTAGCATACCTTTATCCAAACCAAGCATCATATGTGTCAATTTTTCTTTTAAATCAAGCAATGATGAGGAGGATGACTCTCCAAAATGAGCAGGATAAAGCAGCACAGACTCTCTGTGGCTCACTCTGGGTCTTTAATCTTTTTTTATGAGCTACGGTAGTTTACAGGCAATGAGATTGCTAGAAGTGTCAGTATGCCATTGCTTGTGTCTGCAAATTATTATTAACTCCATCTATCTGCATAATTAGATAGTTCCTCCTCACAGAAATATCTCAAAGACTCATTTTCAGAGGTGTGTTTTACTTACAATGTCCAGGGAAGGTAGTGAACCTTTGGCAATTCCATGTAAATAAATATCTAGTGACCAGAGGCACAAAAAGAGAACTAGGAAAAAAAAAAGTATATTAGAATATAATGTATTGCAGTAAGCCACGGCCCTCCCAGAGCCTTCAAAACCAGGAGTCCAGAAGTTCCCTTCTGGGCAGCAGTTGGTGAACTGCCAGAGAACTAATACTCAACTTCAATAGATCTAATTTACAGTGAATGAGTCAACACCCAGACCTGGCCTCATGAAGAAGGTGGGGCCAGAAAGGCTAATCACATTTTATGAAAGAATAACTCTTTGCATGGCTGTAAAGGATCAGGGACTGAGGCACGATAAAATCTGAATAATACCAAACAGGAGCAGACTAGCAGAGGGAGAAAAAAGCATTTTGCTGGACTATGAAAGAAGAAAGAAGATAACTGAGGGCAAATTCAGCACACATTAGTGGAGATTAAGAAGGATGAACTAACAGACTGATAGAGCCTGATGCACTACTGTGAAACACTCAGACTTCACCATGAGAAGGACATCTTATGTATATAGCCAGATTTTCAACTAAGCAACAAATTGTGGGAACAGAGGTGGAATAAAGGTACTAGACCTGTAAGTCAGGTCCCATCCTGAATCAGTAACTTTGTTAAGAAAGAATTATGGCTTGACTTTTGTTCCAAACTGGATATGCATCCAAGTATTTACTTGGCATGTGGATAACTGTGCTGACATTCTTGCAGTCTTAAATAATATGTGGTTCTCTAACCATATGTATGTAAAAAATTTTCATATTCAAACTAGACCGAACCATCAAACCCCTAAGGCTTTAGACAACTGCAACTTGCCATTTCTCCATACATGTTAGTTTCTTCTTTTTCCCTTTCTGAAGTACTGCAGAAAATCATTGTGTGATTTCTGTTAAAGTTCACCTTGTTAAAAGTCTGCATTGATCCCCCAGAGAGAGAAAAAGCATGAGAGAACAAGCATACATAGAAGAGAAAATTCAATAAAAATCAATCCTTACCACCGCTTAGAGACATGCAAACTGTTTCTGACATACTTGTGAGGACATTTAACTTTTTCTTCTTTCAGAAATTGCCATCATAGCAAAATACTTTTGGCTTTTATAAAACTCCCTGGGTCTCATTCTCTCACTCAGGTCAGTGAAAAGTAGCCACATTCTGCAGAGAAGAACAGTACCCTTCCTCTCCTATGGCTCTAGAGCAGTGGACACAGGACCATTCACCGCCACCACTTATTTCATTCCAGAGCTGATGAATGCACAGGTGGAGACCCACACCGCTGCAGTTCTGAAAGGGTTGGTCTCTTCTGGGATGCTACAGGAGGATGGGGAAGGAAACTCCATTAAGTGCTCCTTCCTAAGATTTTCCATTTGCCTGAAAGCCCTTGAATCACCACTAATTGAAACTTCTGCATGGAGTTTCAAAGACTGGGGGGCAGGGCGGCAGGGAAATCAAACACACACACAAAAAAGAACCTTAATGGTTAGCTTTGCAAAATGATAGGGGTCTTTATTTTTAATTGATTTCCATAATTTAGGTTTCATTTTGTATTTTGAAATGCTTCCCAGAATTACACATTATATATTTAAGTAAGAATTGTGAAGATGGCTAAGAATGAGAGAGGTTTAAAGCTGTTAAGCTGGTGAGGAAGAAGTCTTGGACTATTGTGCAAACACTGGCCAGCAGTATGTGTTAATGTAGAAACTGATCCCTACAATGCTGCAATAATCTTCATATCAAGATGTAATCTGATATTTCATCCTCTGCTGAAGGGAGTTTGTTCTACTTAAACATCTACAGGTCAGTGTTGAGGTAAAATGATCCACAGGGATTTGAATTAGAAGCTGTGCCCCTGTGGCACACAACTGTCAGAGTTTGGGTTTTTGCTTGCATTAACTGGACTTTCCCCATCTTTTTTCCAGCTTTGGCATTTTGCTACAAAGTGCCACCTTCTCTTCCTGGACACTTGCTTTTAATGAGGAGCGGGATGTTTGTGTGCTTCTCTGAGCAAGATCCCAATGCTCAGAGGACTGGGCTACTGCATAAACAAACCTTATCTCAACTCCCCACTAGTCACCCCGCAGTTCAGCTGGGAGATACACAGAGCTTTTCCAATCATTGTCCCAGACTTGCACTTCACAGCAGCTCTGTTATTGCCTTTTTTTTTTTTTTTCCTTCTCCCAGAAGTAACGTATACCCCCAACAAATATGGATTACTAATGCTCCAATCTGTATTTTTTTTATCAGGTGGCTGTAGCATTAACTAGGGAAGCTATTGCATATTGGCCTCAGTCAAGTGACAGCAGTTTTAATTAACCTTTGTCACATTGACTATGCAAGGAGATCAGGGAGAGGAAATTCAGCTCATTGTCACCCTGATCTTGTGTCACACCTTTATGACAGTAGCAAACAGGGTTTGCGGTAAAGAGCAAGTCCTCTACCGAGCAGATAAATTCTCTGCCCAAGACTGAGTGAACTGGATCTCTCTGTAGAAGTATCTCTTACCATCAGTGGATGTAATTGTGGAGAAACATTTTCATTGTACTTCCTAGAGTGTGGAATTAAAAAAGCAGGTGGAGCTCTGCCCCCATAATTCACTTGTTCAAATTGGCAATGAATGTTGCTTTATGCACCTTTATGGCTGCTAAACAGGACACTACCTCTTAATCCATTCACTAAGGAACAGCTGTTTACAGGGAAGCAGGATAGCCTGGGACATGGATGTTGGATGTAACTGTTCACTCTATCACAAATTTCTTTGTGCATCACCAGTCAAATTACTTAGACTTTGTGTGTCTTAGATCAGTAAAACAAGAACAAATAAGAGTTCCTTATTTTTGGGAGGGCTGGTGGAGACAAAAACCCCTGAAGTTTCATGAGGTACACAGGAATAGGTAGGATGTAGTTCTCTAAAAGAAACTAAAATAGGTAAAAGCAGTTTTTTTAAAAAATCACTTACAAGCAGTTCCAGTTCTTCCTCTTCTGCTGGCAGCAGTAGCAAAGATACAAGTGGCTAAATGCACTAATAGCCCATTCATCCTTCAGGCTCTTCCCTTCAGTTCATGGCTGATGTGTGTATGAAGATTCAGAGCTTTTAAAAGCATGGCAGGGGAAGAGCCATTTCTGTGGCTTGTGCGGTGGTTTAAGAGAGAATATCGGACTTCAGGGTTATCAGTCCTGCATCTTCAAGTCTGTTCCCTCCTTCATTTCATCTCCTCTCAGATTTTTCCTTCAAGGCAATGAGTTTGGTATGTGCCTCAGCCTGGCACATCATATTTTAGCCTGGGATTTCCCAGATCCAAAAACTTGCATGGAAAGAGCATAAATTGAGCTGTCTACTCAAGCTCTCGCTACACCTGCTGTATACACGCGTTCTTTCTCTGTAGAAGCAACAGTGTCTGTAAGACCACAAAATTAGAGGGCACTTAAGGGACAACTGTGCAGCCTTTCACCATTGCAAAAATCCACCTTTCTGCCAGAGCTGCTATGCCTCTTCAGAATCAAGCTTCCAGAAATCCAAAATAGTCAAAATTCTCACATTTTGTCCAAAGCAAAGAAAGGATTTGGCTATGAGCATTCAGTTACACAGCTGTCACATAACAGGCACATTTGGCTCTATCATTCCTCTTATTTAGTTAATCTTTTTATTTCCTGGGTTGAGGACCAATAAAGTCTATGTGGAAAAGACAACTATTTCTTGAGTCCTTTCCATCCCCAGAGGTCAAAAATTATTTACTAACTTTAGCTTCATTAACTTTCTTGATTTAGTTTCAGGAAAGAGAGTATTGTGTGAAATTCTCTGATCAGCTACCCTCATCCCCAGGAAGCTTTAATGCTATGTCATACCTCATATCTATACTTTTCTTTTGCCCTTAGAAATCAGTTAATCTTGCTTTCTCTAGTTTCTTCCCAAAGACAAAAGTTTGGCTGGTAAGCCATAAATGTCATGACATGTAGTTAACATTCCTTTTCCTGGACAAACAAAACAGAACAAACCCCCTTTCCCTTGGTGGTCAGATAATAAGTAAAAGTTATATTTCTCAATAGATGTTCCTCAGACTGTTTGAGACTTCAGTTCAGATGGGAGAATCTGGACTTGAAACATTTCTCAGTGTAAACCTTATTACATTTTCACTGCCACCTGCTACTTCCCCATGGTGCACAAAGAGTTACATATTAAAATTCTGACTCTGTCTAGAGGAGATAAAATGTCATCAGATTATGAGGCTGAGGGCCTGATTTGATAATGAGCTTTCGCTGTTCCACATCAAAATATTAAATAAGTAAAAATATTTTTGCAATTATTTCTAATCTCAAAAAAAAAAAATCACTAATTTTCTCTGTGCTAGATTAACCGTCAGAACTGAAGCAAAAAGTATGCTTTTTAGTGGTCTGTAAGAAGTAGTTATGAACAACCAAAGAGTTTGGAGATGATTGGCCTCTTTCCTTTGACTAGTAGAAGTCTGCAACTATTGTCAAATCAGTAAAATTCAGCAGGTTGACACAGATCTACATGTCTACAGTAATTCTAGGTATTTCTGGGATGCTGGAATTCCCAAAGTTTTCATATCTGAAACAGCAGCTTAAAACTTTGTGGCAGAGTATACATCTCATTTAGCAATATATTTAATCCTATTTATATCACTTTTAGGCATATGAATAAACCAGATGAATGAGTAAGATTGTGACTGTGTTTAAGGTTCAATATGTACTTAACTGAATATGTTAACTACTCACCAAATCAGGACCTATGTGAAAACGGATAAGGACTGTTGAGGTTTTCTTGGTTTGAAAAAAAGGACAAGTCAGCAGGGAAAGGCTGGCTCAGTTCTTAGAGCCTCCAGGTAGAACTTGCTCTGGAATACAACAGACTTCATGCACATCTAGGACCAATAGGGAACAATAATCCTAGAAGAAAATAAAAATTACTCCAAATATATTTCTGAAACACTCCATTTTCTTTTTATTACCCTTGTTTTTCAGTATATTTAAAATTCATGTATTTAATTAAAATAAGAAAAAATCTTCTTTGTCTGTGATTTTATCTTCATAAAGGGATTTCTGAAGCTAGATGACTGCTGCTATTTAATATCTCAAGACACAGTGTAAGTCCACTTTAACACATTTGTTGATTACCTCATCAAAAAGTAACTAAAAAGAAAAAGCAATAAACAGTTCTCTACAAATGCAAGAAATATAAAAAGCGCCATAGCAATATCATGTATTTGAAGAATAAAATCAACATATACTCTTCTAACTATCTTTCATACTAATATTCAAGTGATTCTTCTAATAAAGCAAAGCACTTAGCTGTCTTTAAATTCACAGAATTTCTCTGCCATGGTAGACAGGAAGCAAAGCACAGATGATAGTAACCACTTCTGAGAAAGTCTGCATGTCACGTTTATTTGATACTTTCATGTGCATTTCCAAATTTTATCCCATCACCTGCCTTGTAGCCCATCCCCTAATCAATCTCTCTTCATTAATTTGGCTAGCAGGATGCTATGGAACAGCGTGTAGAAAGCTGTGCTAAATGACACGCGCTTGCAAACAACAAAAACTTCTCTCCCTTCATCCATAACATCAGTCATTCCATCGTAGAAGGCACAATTTGCCCCTTGTGAATCCATGCTGGCTTCTTCAAATTACCTTCTAGTACGTTGTGTGCCTGGAAACAGCTTCCATCAGGACACTCTCTACAACCTTTTGGAGGCTGGGTAGCCCACAGCCCAGACTGTCCTTGTTACATTTCTTAAAAGATGGTGTCGTGGTTTAACCCCAGCTAACAACTAAGCACCACGCAGACACTCACTCACTTCCCATCCCGCCACCCCCAGTTGGTTGGGGGAGAAAATTGGGAAAAGTAAAATTCATGGGTTGAGATGAGAACAGTTTAATACAACAGAAAGAAAGAAACTAATAATGATAATGGTAACACTAATAAAGTGACATTAGTAATAATAAAAGGATCAGAATATACAAGTGATGCACAATGCAATTGCTCACCACCTGCTGATCAATGCCCAGTTAGTCCCCAAATGGCAATGCCCTCTACCCCCACTCCCCCAGTTTATATACTAGGCATGACGTCACATGGTATGGAATAGCCCTTTGGCCACTTTGGGTCAGCTGCCCTGACTGTGTTCCCTCCCAACTTCTTGTGCCCCTCCAGCCTTCTTGCTGGCTGGGCATCAGAAGCTGAAAATCCTTGACTTTAGACTAACCATTACTTAGCAACAACTGAAAACATCAGTGTGTTATCAACATTCTTCTCATACCTAGCTCAAAAACATAGCACTATACCAGCTACTAGGAAGACAATTAATTCTATCCCAGCTGAAACCAGGACAGATGGGCAGGATCTCAGCTACACACTTCATAAGATTTCCAAACTCACACAGGTGCGCTACAAGTGACCTCCTCCCCCTCCAAAACAAAATACTTGATGTCCTTGTACTGAAGCTAGGCATTATGAAACTTATTTCCTCATATCCGTACTCTTCTTAAAGAAACAACCAAAACTTAGCTAGACCTCTCAGAAAACAAGAGTGGTTTCTGGTTATATGCTTATTATTGCTAAGACTTAATTAGAAAGAAGCAGCAGTTGAATATGGGCCAGTAGCGTGCAGAATGCCTGATACTTCTCTGAAACGTGGGATGTCTAAAGTGTGCTTTGAGCAACAGTGCAGCTCACATGCTTTATGGCTGGGACATTCTGCAGGCATGACATTCATTGGCATGCGTCACACAGTTCATACATATTGCATATATGAAATTGAAGAAGGGATCGCGATAGGGAAATGTTGCTTGGGCTTCAGTGGTATTTTAAAGTATTGTCATCCAGGACTGTGGAATCTCCATCCTCTGAGGGATTTTAATAGACAACAGTTAGTCAAATGCCTCTCAGGTATAGTGGGTACATTCAGGTTAGGAACAGTAGACCCAGAATTAAGGTTCAGGATTAGAAGACCTGTTGAGTTCCCCTCCAGTGAAATCCTGCTTAACCACCAGGATTCAGCCATGAGATTCAGCAGAAAAGGAAATTAAATTAAAGTCATGACACTAGATTTACAAGAAATTACCCACTTCCATTTCAGTTAGTGTAACAATCCCCTTAGTGTTGATACATGATGTGTTTTGGGTAAGATGTAAAACCTAGATACCACATTCATGAAGTTAGCAATTTCCTCAGAGAAGTGTTTTTATTTTCCAAAATATTGAATCAACTCCTTCCCCTACTGAGTCCCAGTTTCTGTCACTCACAGTTTATTTGTCGTATGTAGTTACAGTTGGACACACTGTTCTTTCTCTTTTTCAGTCATAAACTGTTGGCTCTCTTAAACAGCACCTGCCTTTCAGAGAGCACAAAGTAATTGCTCAATTGACTTTATTTTAGAGGGGATGAAGCGATTCTTGTATACCTCTGGCAGAGCTCTTCAGGTTGAAAGGAGCTTTGAGAAGAAAAGGTGATGTTATTCTACAAGCCAAGGAGACAAAGGACAACAGTGTTAGCAGACAAAGGAATAAGTGGCTCCAAAATCTGATATACTTCATGCCCGTCATGCACTGAGATGTGCACTAAAGGTTCAAATACAGGCATACAAGCACTACAGCAAAAGGTGTTAACTTATAGTTTTCTGGATGTTGCAAAACTTCAATTAGTTCTTAGAAAAAGATGTTTTATTTATATACTGAACTTCACCATGGACCAGTTAATGTGCATCAGTGGTATCAGGGGTGAGGTTTTGTAACAGTGAGATGTACTTCTGAATCTCTTTGGGTTTTAATGCTCATTGACTTGGACAGGTAATCAATTGCTGCATCTCCAAAGGCCCATAGATATTGACTTTGGTCTCCAAAAGACTTTATAAAGAGTCATTTGGGGGATACTTTCACTTCAAATTGAATTGTGGACCATTAAATCTCTTTAGTAAAATACTGGAACAAACACTAGATGTCAATGCTCCTTCTGCATTTTTAAATACAACACAAATGCTCCTGGCTGAAGATGAGTTTCCTAGAAGAATCCCAGCTTGTTCTTTTTCTCTGGCAGATTCTTTATATTTTTATAGATTTTATTTCCCCTACAGACAAAATGCATTAGTTTTACAGTACTCACTCTGCTTCTCCCACAAGACAATAACACAGGTACCTCCTTAGCATTAGGCATGGATCAGCTGTGCAAATTCTGGAGAGAAGGGAGGAGGAGGAGAAAGAATATGTCAATCAGATGGATACTTATCTCTTGGTTTCTTACCTACGCATTTGATAAGGACCTGAGGATGAAACAAGGTGGGAAAGTCTTATTTTAAACAGTGGCTTTTTGTTACATGTTACCTACTGCCTATCTGTACAGAAGATTTTTTTTCACTCTGCTAAAAAATGAATGATACTAATGGAATCTACAGGATTAATAAGTGTGGATGACACAGCTTGCTTGGTCTTAGCCATTACACTGGAATTTCTGCCCTTTGCCAGATCACTTCTATGAACTGTCAGTTTGATACGAAGTAGCAAACAGACTAAGTAGCAAGCACAATAAAATACACGTTTTCAAAAAGGAAGTAGTGTTTACAAAGAAGAATGTGGTACACGCTGTAGTAAGCTTTGTGACTCAATAATTCTTATGATGTTCTATCTGAACAAGGGTAGGCATTATAACATATACATGAGTGTTATGTAAATATTTTAGCTAAGTATACTAGCTATATTCTTGTATGCAATATATTTACTGTCGCATACTTATGTCCAAGATCATCCATCCTACTAGGTATTTTTACTTCAGTAAAGAACCAATGTGCCTCAAAATCCTGTGTAGCTCCAGTTTATGCCTGCAAGTCAGTAGCTCCGACATGCCTTTAGCCCTCCCACCACCTAACACTGCCCTTCAGCTTCCACACCGAGTCAGTCCCGCAGCAAGCCAGTACTTGTGAGATTCAGGACACAAGCCCCTGCGCCATCTGCCAGGCAGGGGCAAGGAAGCCAGGTGTGTGTCAGTGCCACAGTATCAGGCAACAGAGTGTAGCCCTGGTTTACCAACCAGGTCTTTTTTTCTCCCTAGCCCTCCTGGCTTCTTTGAGCCCAACACCATATATATGTATCCTACAATATATTTGCCTGCCCTACCCTTTCCAGGCACAAGACCCATGAGTTCCCTCTGACCCATGAAAGTCTAAAAGTCAGCCTCAGGATATGCAGAGGTACTCCCTGCTCCAAAATTAGCAAGGTGGTACTAGTGCCACAGGTAGGTGCTAATTCAGTGGAAGGGGCAGGGGAAGGTATGTTGGAGGTAATTGGCTTCACAAAGGGCACAGAGACCTCCATGTAAAACGCAAAAATGTTATTTTGAGGAATAAAACTCCTTCATCATACAGAAGTTATATTGGCTTCAAACAGACAGGCTGCTAAGAAGGGGAGTCCCCATTTAGCAGAAGAGACAGGCTGTCTGTACCACTGGGAGACTAAAAAATGTTGATAGCTAGATCAAAAGGCAGATAGACAGGCACACAGGCAAGGCAGGCAGACAAATAGAAAGACAGTCTGGCCTGCCTGTCTATCAGTCCAAGTGCTTAGAGCCCACATTAGAATATATTTCCACAGAAGTTAGTCCAAATATATTTCCAAAGAAATTAATAAACAAAGAATACTCTTACTTCACCAGCATGCATCCCTAGAAATACAGGATCAGCAGCCACCTCTTCCTGCAATCCCCATCCGAGACTGGAATTCAGTCTCTGGATGCCTTCATCACCACTATGGTCCATTGCTGCAGACTGGGAAGGATGCACACAATGCTTCCTATTGCACATCTGAGGAAAATGAAAGCAGAACCTCCCAAAACAGAGCCTCTGACCCTCAGTTCTCTGTGAAGAAAAGCTTTGTGTCCTTACCCACATCTCTACTCAGCTGAACCTCTCCTCCCAGACTGCTCTCATTGCCTTGGCCTTGGGAAGTGACATGGTTTCTACAGGGGTTTGGAGGTCTACCATACACCAGGTCTGTGATCTTCATCAGCTGCATAAACTCCAGGAGAGAAAAGGCCTTTTGCTGGGAATATTGCAGAGCCTAGAGCTCCTTTTAATCCATAAATAAGATTTGTAATGCTGCACTGAGGACAGACAATGAAAATACCCTGATTTTAGATATTAAACTACCACCACCAAAAAATACATCCAAGGAGATTTACATGCACTGAATAATATAGCTATTCCTCTCAACAAGCAGCATAGCAAATGTTTAAACCCGTCATCACTCTTATTACCATGCTATTTGTCTCTCTGGTGTTTTTACCTGGTAGTATTTGGTTCTTTTATGCATGCCTCCCCCCTCTAACCCTACTTCACAGGTGTGTTTTGTCTTGGGTGTTTATGCTGGTTATGATTAGCCATTCTGCACACTAATTTACATGTACTGTCAAAGGCAATTTGTGATCTCAGTGCCTGAAATAATTTCTTGTTTTTCCTGTCTCTGCATTTTGTTTTGTGCCCCTCTCATCTCTGCTTGTACTCTTTACCTGTTCCTTCCCAGTCCAGAGCACCTTCTATTTTCTCCAGCTGCTCCCTTTACAGTCTCCACAATTTTGACACCTAAGATTTGCCAAAAATTTTGTCACATGAATCTCTGCCACTTCAGGTTTGCAAACTCTCCCCTGGAGTTGGAGAACTGAGGCAATTCAAAGCACGGCTGAGGGAAGGAGAGCATACGGTTCAGTTCTCCTCACTGTATTGGCAAGAAACAAAATGATTTGCTGCCACACAGTGATGGGATAATCCAGGCTGGATACAAGAAACAGCAGCAGAGAAGTGTTTAAACATATCTTTACCCAGGTGACATCAAAGTCTTTTTACCTCCCCATCTTTCTGCTTCCTTCCACACCCTAAGACCTGCTCACTTACATGCACCTGTCTATTCATTAACATCTAATTAAGGCATACATCTGCTGCAGCTTTACATTCAGCATTGCATTCCCCCACATTAAAACTGCCTGGAGCTTTCTGTAATTTCTTCATATTTGTTTCCGGTGCACTATGAGCAAAAAAAGCTCTTTCATGCTGATTGACAAACGGAAGGAAAACAAACTCTGGGCTTTGAAAAGGATAAAAGAGCAGAATATGCTTTGCATCCAAAAGCAACTTCTCAGGGATGTGCCCCAGAGAGGCAGGGACATTTCTTTTAATTAAAGGTGCAATGAAAAGGAAAGAGTATCACAGCTGTAGACACGACAGTCAGGACAGAAACTGGCTAAAACCAGAGGTTTTGTCTTTTTTTTTTTTTTNCCCCCCATGGGAAGAAGTTGCGCTCTTAAGTTTACCTCACTTACTCAGCTGTTTGTTTCCACAGATTAATGGCCAAGCCTGAGATGATTTCCTGACTAAATTTCATACCATCCCTCAGGGTGCATTAGAGGTCACCAGTAACACGCACAACAATGTCCCAGAAAGCCCTGTTAACATCCCCTGCCTTTTTTTTTTTTTTCCCTTCTTAAAAAACATAGTCACAGCTGGTTCTAACAGGTCTGAGAAATGGAGATGAAGCAGTCCCACTGTCTGCTGGCACAGCTAGAGTTGCCCATTCTCCTTTTCTGAACATGGACGGATTTCTCCTCTGAGTTACAAAATAAAGATCTAGAGGAATGATCCTGGGTATTTTTCAGTCATCCCTAAGTAGACCACTCCTTGGCCACTGAACTTCTTGCTTCCTACCAACCTTTCTAAAAAATGCAACGTGCAATTTCAGAAAGATGCTAAAACACTAAACTCCAAACCAGGAGCAAAATGTATAAATCAAAGGGCTTTATGATAAAGCAGCATGCCGTGCTGAGCCATTACTTTTATCAGAAGTGACTGTAGTTTCTTCTTGATACAGACAGTACCCCTCTGTGGCATTTCAGCACAGAAATATCCACCATAAAGACAGGCTGCATTTAGCAAGACAATATTGCCTGCCTCACTGACAAGAAGACTTCCACATGGTCCACAGATCTCAGACAATATTGCATATACTGATAAAATTATTTAGATTGTGGCTGTCATCACTCAGGTTCTTTGACTTCTTGATGCTCCAGAAAGACTTGCTGTTTAATTGCTTAATGTGAAGCTCTGGTGAGACACACCACATCTATAATTTTATGAGAAAACCCTCCGTATATTTCATCTGTATCTGCTTGAAACAGAAATACAGTTTTTGTCCCAGCTGTGAGAAACAGAATTGGCATACCTAGAAGTCAATAGACTTGCTTTGCTTTTATTTACCAATTTGATAATAATTATACTTATTACATTTATTTTGCTCTCAGATTCACTTTTAATGCCTGGTAAGACATACAGGGTCTTTTGTACACACACATCTCAATTATTTGAAAAGCCTAAATATTAATAGCTTGTGTAAACTATGAAGGAAACTTCATGGGTAGATTTTAAGAGTGGAGGTCTTTTTTCCTCTCCTCCTTTACACAGTAGGTAAAAAAATCTCACATAAAGTGATTTCTTCTTGAGAGTTTTATATTATTTTGAGCATTAAGATATCTTTTATAAAGACATTGAGATTTGATTTAGAAGCTGCCAGTGACAGAGAATCCATCATAACTGAAGGAAAGTTGCTCCACTGATTAATTACTCTTTGAATTTACCGTAGTCTAGCTTCCAGCTCCTGATTCTCATGGATTCATCTTCCCACAGAAATACCACCTACAGTAAGCCATCTCTTCCCACTATCATCTCTTAATTTTCTCTTTGATGCATTAAACAGATTAAATGTTCTTGGTTCCTCCCTAGAAAAAGAATATTTTCCTATTATTCTTTTCTGAATACTTTTCAATCCTTCATCAGTTTTTTTGAAGGATAACTATTAGAACTCAAAACAAAAGTGTAGCATTAGTGCCAGAGGGTTGTGACTCAGGACAACAGTTATAATTCTCACTTAAGCAACTGAAATAGCTAGAAACATGCAAGTCCCTCTTCCTGCCATGACAAATGCAAGAATAACACTCCCTTGTTCACGTATGATATTTCCTGACTAATTATTCAGAAGTTGTATTGAGCCTTAGCTACATCAGATTGCCCACTCGTGTTCAGTTGTTTCACTGCTCTGGTGCTCTTCAGTTACCAATTTCAGGGATGAAGTCCCAGTTTCCTAAGACTGACACACTTTCTGCATGCCTAGAAATATAACCTTGTAAGGTGACCACACAAAAACATTTGTGTTGAAGTATATGCTTGTTTACTTCTGTAAGTGATCCAGAGCAGCCTCTGTAACCCATATGCAATATATCGTTAGTACTCATTCACTACTTCTGTGTCATCAAAAATTTTACAAATCTGGTATTTACAAGTGTAGTCCTCCTGGATTAGACTAGGTCAAGTGTAAACAGTGGCAGTGTCTGCCCAGAAACCAATACGTGGGACTGTGACTTGAACTCTTACAGTTACTCTCACTCAATCACTACCCTGCTTCTGTGGGCTCTTTTGGTTTTGTTAAGTGGTACTTTTCTCAGAGACCTGTGCTGGTATATTACCTGTCTCAAAAATGCTGTGGGTATAATATATCACAGATACACCTTCATTGAACACATCTGAGATCTCAAAAATGACACTGTTTTCTTGACAGGACCTATCTGCTATAAAAGCATCCTGATGGCATTAATTATACTGCCATTCCTTTCTGCTTTCCCATTTGTGTCCCATCACTGCCTTTCAATGATTTTGCCAGGAGCAGTCACTTTATGGTTTCCTAGGCAAATTTGCTTATTTCTTTAAGTAATTAAAATTATAATGCATATGATTATATACTGGAACATTCCCTTTTTTCCAAGATTTGTTTAAAAAAAATTCCATGTCTAAGGGAATTCTTTACCCATTCTTTTACTTTTACTTAAGAAACTATTCAACTGCTTTTTTTCAATACCCCTTATGATTAACATTAGAATAGGAAGGATCTCATTATTTCTCTAATATATTAGACTATAGCATCCTACTTCTTTTGGAGTAGTATATATTTATGAGTATATATGGAACACTATCTTTTTGTGCATCCCAGGGAGATGTTTTTCAGACTGGATCTATACAGAGATACAATATCTAATTTAGCAGAAATAAGGTGATTATACTCCAAAGTTTACTAGAAGTTTAGAGCAAGAGACCAGAACTCCACACAGAGCAGAAAGAAAGCGTTTATGATCATGCTTGTGAATTCTGAAACCTTATTCTACTCCTTGTGCACATATTTCCAGTTTTCCTGATGGTATTATTTTCTTTCCTCAGACAAGTGGAAGTAGTGGAAGAACATTTGAATTCCATCAGAATTTTACATAATACTGGAAAAATATTTGTTTTATTGGTGAATCATAATTCATGGGAAAGCAGAAGCTGTTTATAGAATGTATAACTTGGGCTGGTCAAAAATATTTTTACTGCAAAGAGTGTGTTTTGATGAAAAACTGTCCCGAACTGAAAAAATGTTTTATTTTTGGATAAAATAAAATCCCAATTAATTTTACTCCATCTCCTTGACCAAGGAGTACAAAAAAGAGACTTTTTAAAATCCCTTTTTTCTCATGATTTTGCAGTTTTGAAACTGAGAAAAAGGAAAAGCAAAATACAAAAGTGAAAATGTAGAGTCTTTTCTCAGGAAAAAAAATATGTGGAAAACAGTAAGAGAATAGAACTAAACTTTTCTTTGAAAACTTTCCATGAACCCTATATTTCTCTCATTTTGATTGACTCTGTTTCTGCTCCTGCTCTGGATGACACAACTAATCACCACGTGATGCAATAGGACACAGTTTGAATGGTAAATCACTGGGTTGAAACACTCAAATTAATATTAGCTACATGAGTGAAATGGGTTGGAACAAACTATTCATCAAACATTTTCAAATAATAAACTAATTAATGCAAATTGTGATGTGTTCATGGAGAAATAACAAATGCAAAAAGGGCAAATTTCACTGTCAAATGAATTGTTCTTGGGGAATAATTCATCTAGCTGCAGAAGGCAGAGAAAAGAGTTGAATGCTAATGGGTAGGAATAAGGAGAACATAGCATAGAAAAAGAGCTAATTCACTGATGGCAGTAAGTCTACTGACTGCTTGGGAAAAAAGGAACTAGATGCTGCTGAATCTCTTAAAAAGTTGGACATACCTTAGATTTAAGCCCATGTGTTAGATTTTGCAAGAGTACTATTTCAGACTGTAGGTTCTCCAATAAAATATCTTAAAATGAATATGCAGCATGTAATAGAAGGAAGCTCTGCTCTCCGCCAGGTTAGCTAACCTTAAAAGGAAATTATAGCAGTTATTAATACATGGTTCCAGAACTATTTTTTTAATTCTGCTAAATTTTGTAGAACATTAATAAAAACAAAGCATTGTATTAGAAAAATCATATAAAACAAGTCTTGCAGAGTCATGATACATTCATTTTAAATATAGTCTGTGGTCTCCAGTTTTATTTATTTGTCTATATGACAGTACTCTCACACCTGCTTGCTGGACACTGTGGCCCCATAGAACCAGCTCCTGTTTCACTAATGTAGAGCTGTCAGGAGGGTTCCGAGTCATTTGTGCTTTAAGCATCTTCTCAACATTTGCTATTTCATTGTGGCAGAGCAGTAGTACATACACAAATGTATACACACAAAGACCAAAATGAACAGCTCATTTCTTTCTGGATCATACTGATTAGTTTTGGAGAGAGGTTAGAGAAAATGAACTGTGATGTCAGTTGTCACTGATTTCCAAGATAAATGAGGAATTGAACAGCAAAATCCTGCCCAGCCAAAAGAAAACAACACTTAAATACAGTCCAAGCAGTAAGCAAAGGATTAGCTTTGCTGAAATACCAGAACTGCTTTTAGATAACATTAGTTTCAAGTAGATGAATATAGATACTTTGCTGTTTCAAGGTGAGGAACACTGATTTTCTTTTTTTTTTTTTTTTCTCTCCCTTTTTCAGATTCAACTCTTTACTAGTTATATCCCAAATGGACATTATAGGATGCCCCACTGTTTACTACAAGCTTAAGTTTCTGTATTAAAAATACCTAATTTTGTTCTGCATTCTTGATCAAACCTATTTTAGCAAGGTAATAATTATATGCACACTCAGCTGTCAAATATGTTAAATGGGGAAACATTTATTAAATGTTGTATGTGTGTGTATGAGTACTAATGCCAGGAGAACCAGCTACCACGACATTTCTTAAAAAAGAACAGAAGAAGCTGTTCAACACCTGCATACTCTGTTTCATACCAAACTGCTCTAATTAGCACATTTTGAGATATGATTAGAGCACTAGAGGAAGCTTTCCAAATGCCATTAATTATGGATGTGATCTTAAATTATTCACTTCGAATTTTTTTTTCTTGCTATGTCCCTTTTATCTTCCACTAACTTTTTGTTGCATCCTAGAACAGATCCAATTAAACCTCAAATGGAAGTTTGTTACGCTAAAGAAAAGGTAAACTGAAAATTAATCACCTTTTTTTTTCCTAAGGTGCTTGTCTTAAAATGGGAAAACACGGGGGAGAGTCATTTTTTTTCCTCTTAAACATTCATCATTCTGTACCTCAGCCTTTACCAGTATTGGAAGAGTGATACTCATGCAATCATTAAGCATAAAAATTTCCATCTCTCACTAAAGCAATATTATGGAACGCAACAAAATATTTGCATAATCATTCATTCTTATTCCTTTTAAAGATTACTATATAAGGTCAGTTATCCAAGCCTTTGGTACATCACAGGTAGTGCCATACGTGGAATCTAATAGCCTGTGACCAACTGAAGAACTTTTTCCAGGCTCACATGCAACCAGACCTGTCAGGAATAAGTCTGTGCAAAGAAAGGAGGATGGCACTAGGAAGGGGGGAGACACATAGAAAGGGAAGGGTGGAATCACAATGTAAGAAAAAGGAAAGACGTGGTGAGCAAAGCTGATCATAGTCCAAGGTAAGAAGCAGACTGAGAAGGAATGATAGAGGAAGGCAGTGAGGGGAAAGGGGACCTTTTCCTTAAAGAAGCAAAGGTAGCTTCTTTCAGGTTGTGGATGGCACAGGACACTGTGATGTCCAGGGCTGTGATCCAACAGTTCTGAGGCTGCTGCTCCCTGCACCAATACTGGTCTAAGAAAGATCATTCGGGCACCAGCTTTTTGCAGCTTCACACAGATACTGGCTGGAACCTTAGGTACCTGGCCGAGGTATCATACTGACTAGCTCACATGCTCAAATCCACATGTCCTAAATATCTTCCAGTGAAAAATCTGGATGGCACAATGAGTAAATTGCTTTTGCTCCCTCTTGTCTCTCATTTTTTCCCTTCTACACATTAATCTGACTTGCTGGTGCCCTTAGCAGGACACAACATTTTGCAGATATGAGGAAAGAGAATTCATATATATCTGCCTAAAAATAAAGCTCACATCTACACATAATACACAGAGCCATAGTAAAAGGCTCCCATGTATGTCCTCCAGACTAAGCAGAACAGTCCAACAACCCAAGTGCATGCAATGACTCAATATTACACTGGATTTTATAATTTTTTTCTAGGTTTAAGTTCCTCCTTTAAAGCTTCCTCTGGGACCCATTAGAAGCTACTAGCACATACTTGTTTTCTTAAAGACTGTTGATAAAATCCAGTGAAAAGGAATGACAGTTCTCTTCAAGTTGTTTAAAACACATGGCTGTAGAAAAGAGACAGATGAGCTGTACTCCAAACTGGAGTGCTATCACTTCACACAAGCCACATCCTTCTTAAAGTTAAACAAAGCTGAAGTTGGTCTCTGGATAGGAAACTTTCAAGGAAAACACATTGAGGAGGAATCATTCAGAAGTCTGTTCTCCTGCTGGTTCAGTCATATTTGGCTGGTGTCATGTGCAAGCTGTCATCTTACTGATAAGGGGGAATTTCTCTTGCATTTGGCATCATTAAACTCTTTGGAGAGACTATTTCTGACATCCTGAATCAATACCTTATGTGGCTATTACCCGCAGACTACTAAAATACTCTGATGTTTAATGTTTTACCTTGTATTATTCATTAACTCCCTTTTATCTTGAAAATAATTCCTGTGAACTTGGAATGAGGTGCTGCATCCCTAGACATTACTAAGAATTCACTCACATGCTTGAGTGGGCTAGGGATCAGGCTCAAAACAGGTAGACATCCCATTCCCTATCCTCACTAAATCAATGGAGTTTGCATCATCTCTCGCAGCTGCATCACAGTACCAGGTCCATACTGGACAATCAGAAACTCTATAGAACTAAGTGAAAATGCAAAATGTAACCTTCTGTTCATGCAG
Organism: Pandion haliaetus; assembly: GCA_013401275.1. NCBI lineage: Eukaryota > Metazoa > Chordata > Aves > Accipitriformes > Pandionidae > Pandion > Pandion haliaetus. The sequence continues at coordinate 61,101 of VYZV01044426.1, forward strand.
ACAGGGGAAAGAGAGGCTTATTAGGTGAATAAAATACATTTGAAGGGGTTTTAATGTCCTCCGCAAACTTGTAGCCTTACCCATTTTATTTCTCTCTTTTTCATCCCTTATCCTCCATGATCACTTGAGACTCTAAGATACCATAACAAGGAGAGTAGGACATTCCTTGAGGTAGTCATTCCTTTCCCTCAAGGTCTTGGCATCGTACAGCAATGGCTTTGTGCAGCCAGCAAGATGCTTTCTGCCATCTGGAACCCGCTCAAAATCACCATCAAGCTGGCAAAGATCTATGAAAAAGATAACACTTCTAATCAGTCTATCAGCAAAAGGAAAATATCATGCAAAAAACAGGTGCCTATAGAATGGAATCCTATCTTTAGTGCTACATGCACAGTGACTTATATCTTGAAGTTTTGAAAGAAAAGTTACTGGTTTTGTAAGTTCATGTTGCCTTTGCAATATTGCTAGTTGCCTGCAAAAGCATACTGGGAAAAAGAAAAAAAAAAACTGAACAAAAGGCAGGGAAAAGAGGAAAAGCTTAACAAAAGGCAGGGAACTATAATGGAACCCAAATCTTCTGTGTAAACTTCTCTGCCTACAGTTACAGATGCCTAAGTACATAACTCTAGAGTATACAACTCCAAAGAAATAATGCTAATATAACTCAGAGTAAATTCACTGATTTTCTCAGTAAAATTGAGATCAACAGAAGAATCAAACTCACTGTAAGAAACATCTCACATATGAGCTCTGACTCCTCGGTACCTTAACATTGCTTACCATCATTAATATTGTCACAAAACATTGCCCTGAGTGTGACAGATATCCCAGCAGAGGACTACTTCAAATGCTTTCAAACATCACCATATACTGTATTACACATACAAAAAATTAATGTGTGTCATTTATATTCATTATATTGAATATTCAATGCATATTTTCCTGGCAACTTATTAGGACTGACATTAGGGCAGGTGGAAGAATTTCAGACACCCTGCACATGACACTCCTAACTCATTGTAAAATTAATGAAAATTACTTTTATTTAAAGTGAGTTTTGCCCAAATTTATTTTACTTTATTTTTGATGAAAACCTTGGATTTCTTCTACCTACAGTCTATGCATGGCAACAGATAATACCAGCAGCTCCAAATCTGTGCTAACATAGGTGCACCCTGTGTGAAATGAACCGTAACAGGTCCTAAACGGAAGCTGTCTGTATCACATGAAAATTACTCCCTAGTTGCCCTAGTATGAAACATAAGCAGATGCGCTAAGTTACCAGTAGACGAGAGAGACTAACACCCTCATATTTGACAGCTAATCCTGAAGGTCTGGAGTAGAGCACCTTAGACAATAATCATTCATGCCCATTCAATTTTATTTGGATAGAGGTTTTTGGCTTTTTTCACTTGGGTGTTGAAAAAACATCTTCTTCCATAATTAAATATATTGCAGAAATTATCAAAAAACATTTGCCCTGCCTTCACCCATATTCAGCTGCACTGGGAACACGCTTTTATTTGGATTAGGAAAGAATGTGAGCAGGAAGGAAATTAAGATGAATACCAGTCAGTGCTGTAAAAACAGATCTACTGATGCAAAAATGATATATCTGGCAAATCTTCAGTTAATCAGCAAGAAGACTTGCTGTAACCATAGATCTTCCATGGTACAGGTTTATTTGTAGTCATATAAGAGTTTCCTGAGTAGCTTAGGACAGCTTATCTGTCCCATATCCCTCTTACTCTTCTCCTCCTCTGAACTTCCAGGAGAATTCAGTGTCTAAAATGAGGCAGATAAATAATGAAAGAAGGTGAAAAGAGAGAGAGGAAGAGAAAATACAATACAGTGCAATACAATACCTATCCTTCTATTACTGGCCAGAGAAATTCTACCAATCCATCATGCTAGAATAAACTCCCAACAAAGTAATGGTGGATGGTTTAGGAAACTCCAGCCAGGGTCTCTCTCTCAAATTCAGTCCAGATTGGTAGTGTTCAAAGGTAATAGCATTTTCAATTGATCTAGAAAGCAGATTTAAAAAGCCTGATGTGGCTTCAGGTTGTGTTCCCAGGAGAACATTTCCTAGTCACCTCTCTGAGTACATCTCGTGGGACCACCAACAGAGAGGCTACTGGAATATCCTTTGCCTCACTGGTGTAAGGTCAACAATAGCAAATAAGGAACATGCTACAAGCAACACTAGAGTTTCTCTCCTCATTTCTCGGTTTTAATCTTTTAATGCCCTGTACACTTTCCCAGAACACCCTCAGAGTGGCATGTAAAACTCCCAGTTGATTGTCAGACTGTTGCTAATTACTGATACTGAAAGGGAATCACACATAACAGATGCAGGCGTTCATAGCCAAGCCTACTACCAAAGCGCCAGGCTGGCAAACCCTAGATTAAGGAATTAAGCCTTGTAGATTCATGGGGACAGTTTGTTGCTTTCACAGTCTTTCCCCACCCAGCCAGGCTTGTAGTTATCACCTGCACTATATCAAAATTGTTGTTCCAGATCTAGGAAAAGGCACAAATTAAATTTTATCCTAATTGGACTTCTTGTAGAAAGTAAATTCTGGTGGCACACGTCATTTAAGGCAGGAGATGATAGCTCTTCAGGGGAATATCATCTTTGTTACCCAACTGTTTTTCTAATTATATAATAGATGATATTCTCTTGTCCCCCTCCCTGTGTGGAAGCAGTTCTCAGGCATGGCAGAGGAGTACTGTTTTACTAGAAACATTTTTTTTCAGACACTTACTGTCATCTCAGTTAAAAATTACCCTTTATATCTTCTGTAAACATAAAGATCACCTGGTGAGTTTTTTGTCTGCTCAGATTCATTCTTGCCTGTGTACTCCAGCACATTTTATAGTCATCATTGCTACCATTTGCAATTACAGGAGAGAAAAAGCGTGTATCTGATTGATGTGGAATAAAGCTAAAGAAGACAGACTCCAGCAGCTATAAAACACATTAGCTTTTCTGCCCTTTACTATATGGACAAGGGAGTTTTCAACCTCTATAATGCTTTGCCAGTCACACTAATTGCCAGTAAATAAATCGATTCATATCTTGTCAATTATAAAGGTAGTGATTATCTCTATATATGCTGCTATCACCTTCCACACTGTACATAGTGTACTGAACAACTCCTTCCCTCCCAGCAGTGAAAGTCATCCCAAAGAGTCACTTTTGGGCTAAGGAAGTGACAAAGGCTGCCAGACACACACACAGAGAAGATATTTGGTAGACCAAATGTAATGGTCTGTTTCAACTGGACTAAGATGGCCAGGTTACTACATCTACTCTTACAAGAAAAATCCAGTTGTGATTTTCTAATGATCAAAATTGCAAGGTTTGGTTTTATATTTCACCTTTGACTGTGACTCAACCTCCAAAGTGACCTACTGTCCCTTTGTTGCAGCTTACATAACAGAATTGGTGTTGGGTGCCAGGAGTAGGAAGAAAAAAAAGTTAAGACACTCTGATGACATGAAAAATTGTAAAATTTTTTAAAGTCACAAAACCCAGCCTTTTCTCCAAAGGAATCCAGGCCTTAGTTCAAAACATCTAAAAAATCATATATTTTAAAAAACTAAAACCATGTATTTATTTCCCCTTCTACTCTCTCAGTGGACACGTAGGTGGTGATACAGCTATTGCTGAAGATGATGAGACTCTGACCATTGATTCCATGAGCATCAGTTGGATTCCCCATGCAGGTAAAGGTAAAAAAAGTTGTGTTTTGTTTATGCTAGGACTCATTCTGTCCCAAACACGTAAAGGGATC
>VYZV01044426.1:64934-107990 GCA_013401275.1 Pandion haliaetus
TGTGGTTCTCGTGGCGGTGGTAAGTCTGCAGCTTTAATGAGAGCTGACAATAACCATCAGTTTAATTTCAGTATTGACTGAGACATGGATTCCTGCCAGCATTCCCAGAGGATTCTGAAGGACAAGAGGGTATGCAATTAAAGCTATCTATATCATGAAGTGCAGACAGTGAAAAAAGCAGGACCCTAATGTAAAGTACAACTCCTGCCCAGTTTTTCCCACTATAAATTTATTTTTCTTGGCAACAGTTTACACCATCTGATAGACACCATGCTGCTTCAGTTCAGTGACAATGCCAATTACACCTCTTCATCTGAATGTAAGCTTTGAGGCATATTATGAGAACTCAGATAACATCGCAGTCCATGTTAACAGAGCTGCTGAATTTGTCATTTAACAGAACCTCTGAACTATGCTTTATTTGTTTTGTATTTAATATTCTCTCCATTTCACTGATGGGAAACTGAAGCAAAGATAATGAAATATATGGCTTTAGAAAAATTCTAGCACATTTTCTTGGTCATGTCAGGGTCCTATGACAAAAAGTTGAGTGGCGAAGTGACTTTTACAAGTAGATACAAAACATCAGTGGCAGAATTAAAAGCCAGAGCTCCACCTTCTGACTGCCATTCCCCTAACCACCTGTAGACCTTGCTGTTCAGAAGACAAAACTTCTGCAGTCTATACACCTTGGCTCTTTTGCTCAACTTGTGAGCAAAGCATATGCCCCTGGGAACAATGCGATGATAACTCCATTTTCCTCTCCCATGCTTTCTAATTAATGCAAAACATGCCAGAGTTATTTAAATACACAAGTTATAATTGGTAATGGGGAGGTAGGGACAACCTTATGTTTTTTTTCTCCCTTGCTTAAGACAATTCACAGTTATCGCAATTATACAGCATGCTGTATTTATTAACCCAGCAGGCATCGTCAAATGCTCATCAAGCATTTGCATGTAATCTTCAGTAGAAAAATTGCTTTTGATGGCAAGTTTATGGTATCCAGCAGTGATAGCCAATTTGTTGCATTGCAAAGCTACCTCGAGTGACAGGATTCCACAAGAGCCTCCTGAGAACCAAGGGATGTGAGGGTTAAGTGTGTCATTCAAGGAAATCTATGTCATCAGGAAGAGTGCCATGAACATCCTTGCTATCATTCATTTTCAGTTCCACTGCAGTTTATTCATGACATCAGCTGAAGAAACTTTAAGAAGGGTTTATTTCTGACCCAACCAGAATCAGAGAAGTACCTATATTCTGATGACAGCCTTCTCCTGTGAAACTTCATATCTACATTGTCTACATTTATTTAAAAATAGTAAACCATCTCCTTATGACCTGTTCATTTATTTGCTCATATATACAAAAGGTGAGATACACTAAACTAACATACGTGTCTTAAGTTCTTCACAACCTTGAAAATACATGTTAAAATAAAGTTTCCAAAAATTGCTTGAAAATATCAACGTATAGCCGAAGCCTAGTATAAATCAGAATAAGTACATTGAATTCAAGAAGTTATATTCATACATACCTGCTAAAGTTCTAAGTTATAGAAAGTATTATCTGTGGTGCACACCCATTAATCCTTCATTAACAAAATTAGACTTACTGCAAAAGTTTGCATTGTTCAGTTGATCTTTTTCCTGGTAAGAATGTTTTTATATAATGCCATACCCCAGATTGAGCACCGTGTCTGTATAAATGCCTACACTAAAATCATGCATCCATTTGGTTCAACATAGTTTAAGTTCAGAAAACAATTCTTGTAAGTGAAGGTAACGTTTATGTCTAAAGACATCAGTACTTCACTAAACCTCAAAAAGTGTCTTCATAGGCATGCAAGTCTGTGACATGGACTCTGATGTCCTTTCACCATAAACTTTTCTAGCCCTATTCCAGAGCAGTTCAGCATTGTGGATGACAATGATAAGAGTATGACCTACAAAGAATATTAAAAAAAAAAAAAATGTAAAGCATGGAATGTTCTTGCAAGGCACACAAAATGGCAGAATGAAGAATGACCCAAATGCCAACAAAGCCAATGAATTTAGAGGAAATCTCTTGGAATAATCTTCCAAGAAGAAAAATATAAGCACAATTTTCATTTCCTTATAGCTGTGTGAGAGGTAGGAAATTTCCATATAAGTGAATAAGCCTGAAAGAAAAAGGATAAAACTACTTGTTTCTGTATGAGACAAAGCCCTCAAATGCCACTGGTACATATCGGAATGTGTGTATCTTGTATAGGAACAGGCACATTGTGGTTCTCAGCCACTTTGCATTATGCTGGTAGCACAGTGTTGGGCTTCACAGACTGCCTTTCCTTAATGTTGCATTTGCCTGGAAATATTTTGTCTCCAGGTAGTCTGTGATATACAGCAAGACAGGTCTGATCATACAATAATGGCATGTTTTCTGTTAAAAAGGATTTATTCCTGCTTAAGAGAACTGTTGGCTGTCCACTGGTGCCTGATGACAGCTAGGTGGTCTTCGAAGACCTTTCACAGTAACATAGCCTGGAATACTGCGCAGAAGTTAGTGTCTGACTGCCCCAGCTGCCTTCAAGGAGTTGCTCCAAAAAAAGCTATTACCCCTCTGGTGGTTTTTTTGTTTGTTTATTTTTATTGTTCATTTTCCACATGGGATTATTTCTAATCTTAATTCTCCTTCTTTTGTATTCAGCTCACAGAGTATGTGTCTTGATGTACACAAGTGGATTGTCATGTAATGCTAAAGGAAAGCATTGCAACATCTGTGTAGATAATCCAAAACTAGGTATAGGCTCCTCTCTAACCTTCTGTAGTTACCACAGATGTCCCAGTGGCTGCAATTTACAAATAGGACCAAAAATTTGCATAAAAATAGAACATGACAAAGTTTTAATTCTGATTCTTGTATTCTCCAAGGGTAATTTTAGCTAGTTTTTATACTAGTTCTAAACTGAAATTCCACATTTAAGAGGAAGTACCCAGCTTCATTCCTAGGCAGGGACCTGTCTTCATTTCAAGTAGTGTTTCTAATCATTGCCTGCTAATGAGCATATTAACCCACATTTCTGTTTGCATTGTGATTTCTTCCAGTATTTCACCCTAGTTAGCTACTGTATTACTAAGGAGGATCATTACTGATGCAATAATATTTATGAATTCAGTTTTATTGCACAGATACAAGCAAAAGGCATCTTTATTTTAATTACTTTCTAATCAGATAAAGGAATGAAAATATGATGGATCAAAGGAAAAGCTATCACAAAAATGATTCAGTGAATTGTCTGTAACAATAGGCAATGACAATAAAGTAATGTATTACTTCTTCAAACAATAGTATGAGCATTAACCAGTTAATCAGTCAATGTTAGCAACATAAGAAAAATGAACCAGATGAAGGCCAAGTCACCTGCCAGACAGCTCCCAGGAATTCCAGAGCTACAATAGGACCACGGATATAGAATCATAGAATCATTCAGGTTGGAAAAGGCCTTTAAGTTCAAGTCGAACCATCAACCATGCCCACTAAACCATGTCCTGAAGTGCCTTGCCTACATGCTTTTTGAATATGTCCAGGGATGATGACTCAACCACTTCCCCAGGCAGCCTGTTCCAATGCCTGACAACCCTTTCAGTAAAGAAATCTTTCCTTATATCCAATCTAAACGTCCACTGCCACAACATGAGTCCTTTTCCTCTCATCCTATCACCAGCCACCTGACAGAAGAGACCAGCACCCACCTCACTACAACCTNAATGTCTTTCCTGTAGTGAGGGGCCCAAAACTGAACACAGTACTCAACGTGCAGCCTCACTGGTGCCGAGTACAGGGGGACAATCACTTCCCTGCTCCTGCTGGCCACAGTGTTTCTGATACAGGCCAGGATGCCATTGGCCTTCTTGGCCACCTGCGCACACTGCCAGCTCATATTCAGTCAGCTGTCAACCAGCACCCCCAGGTCCTTTTCCACCAGGCACCTTTCCAGCCCCTCTTCCCCAAGCCTGTAGCATTGCATGGGGTTGTTGTGACCAAAGTGCAGGACCCGGCACTTGGCCTTATTGAACCTCATACAGTTGGCCTTGGCCCAACAATCCAGCCTGTCCAGATCCCTCTGCAGAGCCTTCCTACCCTCGAGCAGATCAACCCTCCCTCCCAACTTGGTGTCATCTGCAAACTTACTGAGGGTGCACTCAATCCCCTCGCCCACATCATTGATAAAGATATTTCCTGTGCCCTACCCAGCATCCTGTGCTGTACTCCTCACCTGAATAGCCAGCCTTGCACTTTTAGCCACTGACTTCAATGACAGTCATATTTCAGGGGGTCCATCTGTGGTGAGGCTAGTTCAGCTATCTAGTCCCCCTCCCTGCCCTTTTCAGCACTATGAAAGGTGTGCTTTTCAAGTCTAACTCCGAGACAAGAGGCTAACAAAGTGGTTGCTTCACCTTCAGGACCAAAAAGAGCTTTTTCCACTGCAACTGTCCTCCATGCTGAAGATGCACTATTTTAGCATGCAATCTGACCTAAAAGCCAGAGGCTCACCGTGACAGCACAGAGACCAATGAACATTTTCTGAACTTTCTACTGCGTCCGCTTTGTAGTAAACACTAGGATAAAACATTTTGTCAACCTCACCACTTCTTTTGCCTTTGTGATCTTCTCCTTAGTCTTCATTTTAGTTTACTTTTTTTTTTTTAACTTGCTTTACAGGCTGCTGAGATTTCTCTTCTACAAATCCATCACAAGATTAAAAAAAACAACCAAAAAAACCAACTTATCCCCTGGCACCAAATAAGCCACTCAGAAAATGAGTCAGCATGAATGGAGAATGTATTACTGCTAAGATGTGTCAAAGCCCTGAGCACATACCCCCTCCCCATCCTGAGGGTTTGTCTAATGGGATTGGGAAAAATACCTAGCTGATGCTGATGGTGGCCTTGGGGAGAGCTCTTCCAGACAGTACTGCTGGTGGGGCTCAGTGGGGGCTGTCTGTTCCCATGGGAGAGGGCTGTTCCTGCCCTGCCTGGCCATGGCCCCATTGACCCAGAGCCTGACCCCCACCCGTGGGCTGATGTCCCAGCCTGGCCTCAGCCTGGTCCCAGGGAGGTGCTTGATGTCTGGGGCTGGGGGTGCCCCCAGCTGCTCCGCTCCCTGGCTGAGGTGGTGGGACAGCCCTGCTCCCAGCTCCAAGAAGCAGCTTGCTCACTGGGTGCTCCTCTGTGACAGCATGATTCAAGCTGAGCTTCTTTGAGCAAATCCAGACTTTTCCACCTCCACATGAGCATACTCTATGCACACATGTATTCCTATGCAATGCTATATTGTTATTCTTTTTTTTTCCTCTCTTCTGAATAATGCACTGAATAATAAACTTTGGAAAGCACCAAGAAGTCTTTTCTTTGCCTAATTATTCAGCTATTTTTCCCACTACATTTTTAGCATATGTGCTGCTTTCTTCCTCCAAGCTAAAAAAAAAAAAAAAAAAAACAAACAACCACAAACCCAACAGTTTTAAAGCATGTGTTTGAACTGAAAGGATGTGGTCAGGAAGAAGAGAAGGAAGTTTATTACAAAGACATTTGTGTTCAGATAGCCTAACAGGAACTCAATGTATTGACATTGATTTTCAAGTGGTATAAACATGGTCTGCCCTCAGACTGTGCATCTCAAGAAATAATTGTTTACTAGTTGGCCACAATGTAAAAACAGATTAAATATTCACATTTTGGTGACAGCTATAAAGTTACAGTTGACTTCTCTTTCAGTCTTTTTTTCAATCCCTCTTTCAAAATACACCACTAGGAATCTACTCTTACAAGCATTCATTGAAAACGAAAATCAGGCTTGCTGCCTAAATTCACTGTATCCCAAGCCAAAAGTTGTTCACGATCGTATTTGCCTTGAGCAGAACTTTGAGTAGTTTCTGAAGAACAAGTTCAGCTAGTAGCGCTACCAAAAAAGGAAGGGGGAAAAAAAAAGGTTATTTCCCTGATTTCTCCACAGCAAAAATATTAACAGATGTAACTGAAATAGAGATTTTAGTTATTTATTTAGTTTTTCACATAATATACCTATTTCTGAGGTCTAATAATTAATCAATTATTGCAAAAGCTTATGGTGCAAGTCCACATGTGCAAGACACAGTGATCTTGGACTTTATCCAAAGCCCTTTAAAACAATGGATTTTTTAATTTTGCTATAAAACTATGTCTTTTGATATAAATGTGTTGTGTCCAGCCCTGCTATGCATAATTCCTGACACTCTTACTCTGAAAGGCTAAATAAATGTTCTTTATACAAGCCAACATCCTAGATGATTGGCAAAATAAGTGTTGCCTTCAACACTTACACATCCCTGTGCTTCCAAGTACTATTGATCAGTGCTAAAGCTTTCTCCTCTGCTTTAACACCCTCTCCCACAGGTCCAGACCCTTTCTCAGGATAACTCTGCAACCCCAGGGGGATGTATGAATTAATAGATCTTTCCACATGTTCAAGGAGACAACTCCATCTTGCTTGTTTACCAGAAGAAAGTGGTATCGAAGATGCTGAACCTAATTTGTGTATTTCTGAAAGCTTTCATTTTATGCTTTCAGTCAAGAATGTTTGAATTCTGTCCTGGTTAGCAAATATAAGCAGGTATTTTTGAACCAGCATTAAAGTTAACAGCACTTATCCTCCCTCTTCCTACTGTCTTAATTTATACACTACTCATCATTACTACCTCTTTTTGAACTATCTGCTCAGGTTCTCTTCCCGTAAACCTTGTGTACAAGTTGGGAATGGATGAGTTTAAAAAGAAATCAATATATGAAGTCACATTTAACATCTTCATTCAAAATTCCAGCAGGGAGCTTCACAGCACAATCAAGGCACAAGAGCTAGGTAAGCATGTACCTGTAGGGAAGGAGTCTTTATTTCTGTCCTCCTTTCCTTATCTATAATAAAATCATATTCTACTGGAAACAGAATTGACTTTCCAAGTCAGGCTCTTGTCAGACTCAAGGGAAGCAATTAGATGTAAAGCAGGCCACCTGGTATGACAGCAATTAGACTCTAGGTCTGTTATCAGGATTCAAAGCTGCACTGTGAAATTAGCTCAGAACTTTAAACCTGTAGTAACAACTTTTATTTCTTAATTATTATTTTATTGGGAACACAGATGAACAGAGGGCTGAATGGCTCACTGAACTAGTAAAAACTAATATAGCTATTTCCCTCTGTATTATCAGTAGAGATCAGAACCACCTTAGCTGTTATGAACAGTTATTATCAAAAGTATCCCTCTGGCTCTTTTGCATCTACAGAGAATTAATTAAAAGGCTCAAACTGGTGTGCAGTTAGCATTTCCTACTGTCAGTTTAGATTCCATGTAGGCAAGCAAAGCAATCATAGGCTGTACCTACCTTAATATTAGCATTACGGTTCAGGGCATTTTGGTGACTCTTCTCAGTGTACCCATTCACCATGCACAGATTGCATTTACGAGAGCTCATTTGGTGCTAACAAACTAGATTCTTTCAGAAGAAAGTGAACCAGGTCTGTTCCAGACCTATACCAGATGCACTCAATCTCATAGGGACATAGGCAGTGAATCCAAATAGCTCCAAACCCTTCACATAATGAGAATGTTTGGTCCAGGGTACCAGACTAACTTTAGTCTGACCTGCACCCCCTAAACTTGATGTTATGTAAATGCAAGGTCTTCAGCACCAGCTCTTTCAATCCACTGAACCAGTGCTGTTGCACCAAACTTTTTATCAATGTATACACAGTCATGAGTGGCAATGGGTCACTGAGATTTTACAGTATGTTAAGAACAGGGAGGAAATGTTAACAAAACCAAGAAAGTTGTCTTCATTTTCATCTGTTCATGATGCTTTGAAGATAAACACATAAACAACTACTTAAACAAGGCCCCCATACATGTACTCTTTTGCAATGCAAAGTTAGAACCAACACATAAAACAAAGTTAAGGGACAAGGGATATTACTATTATAATAGCATTTGTTGTGCATTAGTACTCATTCACAGCACTGAGCTTGGATACTGCCTATCATCAGTCTCTTCTATAATGTCTAAAAACTCTGTACACACTTGCAAGCACTACTACTATTAAGTTTTAATGCCCAGGCTTTTATCTGACAATATCAAAATAAGACAACAGAAACAGGATCCATTGATCCCTAGTGACAGATAAATGCCACTGAAGCCAAAAGTAGCTCTACCAGTGAATCCAATGGGACCTTTCACTTGTAGTTACCAATAGCACCTGGCATAATATCCCAAGAAAGGCAAATATTCTTGGAGAATACAATGCCATCATATTCATCTACACAGCTGTACAAGAAATCAAAAGGGAAAGGACATTTGTGAAAGCAGAATTTTGTTCTTAGTTTGCAGCCAGCCTTAGCTGTAACACATCATAATTCCAGATTTTCTATATATTAAATGAAAACTTCTATCTACCACTGTTAACTGGTGCTTTACATCAAAGTTTATCATTTACTAGTTATGAGCTTGGAACCAGAAGATAAATAAACAATAGAAAACTTCTGGGGTGGGCAAGGGGTTTCTTCTTCTGCAATTGTGTCTCCATATAGGAGGGATTAACTGGGATGCTCTATTTAAATCATTAACTGTAAAAAACCCCTATTAATAAAGCTCATCTGGTCCATTCCTGTTGCCAAAGTACAACTGTTTCCTAAAGTACATAACCGCATGCTCTATTTCAGGATGATAGGATTTTATCCCCATAATACTTCTATTTAAAACACCAATAACATCCTTAGCTTAGGTTTTAAAACAGGTAGAGTGTTCATTAAACTAATTTTTATTTTTCATCATTTATGCTCTTAATTACTCCTAATTTAGCTCCCTTAGGATAAGAAAAGTTGCATGATTTGATTCTCACCAGAGACAATGACAATACTAGTGTGTGCCTTTTTTACCTTTAGACTTGAAATCTACAAAATGCTACTACAATAATGTCTAATAAACTTTTTTGCATTTCAACCACTACAAAGAAATTAAGCAGCACATGCAATCCCTCTGTTGAAAGAAAAAGATTAAATACACTGATGTCAATAGTAGATTCTGTAAAAGCTAAACAAAAAAACCCCTCTGATTATATTTAACTGGTGACCAAAGAGCAACTAACAACATTCTTTAAGATTTTAGAGAGAGAAATCAGTCTTCAGAAAAGCTGTGTTTACTAGACCAGTAATCACAGCCCAAAAGTTCCTTTTAACCCCACAGATAAAGGTCTTCATATCTTTTAATGACTACCTCTATCACCTTCAATTCATATATTTAGAAGAGAAGGTACTAAAAAAAACCCAAACCCCATTGGTCACTTCTGTAAAGTTCAAGAAACATTGAGTGCACTCAGGTTTCACTGATAAACTTGTTCATACTATACCTTTTCCCCAGTTATACCTTCATTTGCCTACTTAGTCATATATTTTGATGCATTCTTCCAGAGAACTAGAACCTGCCTTTACATATATACTTCAAAGGACAAAAGTACCATTTTGTGACCTTGTCATCAATCTCACAAAAATCCTTGCAAAGTTTTGCAATATGCCTGGACAGCCAAATACCACTTTCTCCAAGAGACCAGCCCTGGAGGCAAGAGGCAAGATTCTCCTCCAGCAGAAACCCAAAGTAACATAGTGTATTGACAGAAAAAAAACTGTTGTTCCAAAGTATTTCAAATTTCAGCTCCTGAACAAGCCAAAAAAGAACATCCTGCACAATTATACTGATGGAGATGGGAATAAAAAAAGTCACTTCCAAGGCAGCCAGGTCTCAGCTTCTCACAGATACTAGTCAGGTCCCAGAAGCACATGCAGAAACTGGTTGGAAGGTAATGCAGTATAATGGACTTGACTTACAGTATGTTCCCCATGTGACATGAAACCAAGCAGAAGCTTGCAGCTATACCCTGCATTAGCTAATATTTTTGCATAGTTAACTTTGTGAGCATCCTGTAGCATGCGTGTTATAAAAGTAGAGTATTTATTAAAGCAAGAATCTCTAACCAAGTAAGTAATGCACCTCACAGAGCTTGCCAAAACATCCATTATCAGAGACCACCTACACTGTGCTATATCCCCTACAGAACAGCTCACATCCCCAAAAGTACAAGGTGGCTTTTTCTTTCCCCAGTATCAGATGCCAGCTTAGTGTTAGAAAAAAACACCACACAGGGCAGTTCCTCACTAGCCATTAACCTGGACACTGAAATAATTACCTAATCTCTGCAAAAGTTATTTAAGAATCCAGGTCACATCTCAGTCACACTGGTGCAAAGCAGACTATCTTTCTTCATTTTCATAACGCTACTATAAGTTTACACAGATGTGAGAAAGAGCTGAATTAGGCCCACCATTTTCTGAAGAGAAGTACCTGCCAAGGTCTCAGCACTACTGTTACTGTGCATAACAGTACTCAGCATTGATATAGCAGTGAGGCTGATATCTGTGCTCTTCACGAGTACAATCCAGCTGGAAGTCCAGACTGATGAATGATGTATTTAGACATATAAAATGGATCTCCACTTTTTGATGCACCACGAAAAGGAGAGGGGCTTTTGAAGTTATTTTTGGTAAATTCTATTATTTAGATGTTTTATATGGGTTTGCTTGCTCAATGGCTTAACACAGCTGCATCGCTACTGTCTGAAAATATGTCAAGCTGTCAGGAAGGCAGCTTCCTAATAGCCCTTAAAGCATCAGTTTCAGATTCATTACAAACACTACTGATGCCCTCAAAATCCCTCTAAGGTACACAAGTCAATATTATTGTTATTATTATTACCTTCTTTTTTACAGTTGTTGAAATTACAGTACAGATATATGATCAGCCTTCATCAGCATTACAATGTGGAAGGTAGGTCCTCATGTGGCATAAAACTTGTTAATGTCATTGAAATCAAAACAGGAATGAAAGTAGTATATTATGTGAAAGTCTGCACTTACAAAATGAGAGTTCCTTAATTGTTATTGTGGGTAATTTTATTAGGAGATGGGGAGCTTACAGAGAGCAAATGAATTGCAAAAACTAAGATCTTTCCTATCTAACAGCTACTAAATTACATTTCAAAATAAATAGTGTTTAAATACTTTTCAGCAGAAGAAATTGCTGTGATTGCCTCAGAGATGTTACACAGAACTGGCTGCAGCTGTGACAGGCTGGGGGCCTACACTGTGCTGTATATTCTTCCTTACAATGGAAAGTTGCATGAATGAATTTCTAAATGCACCAAAGAATTTCAGGTAAGCAGTCTAATAATGATGAATTTTCTTTTTTCTCACAGTTAAGGAAAGTGAAGGGAAATCACATATTGGCTCCTGTTTTCTGGTCATGGACAAGCTACATGTAAATCTTGTTTATCTTTCCCCTATACACATTTGTGCCCATCTGGTTGACACAGGTGCATACTAGTCCTCTCCTTGCAGTGAGAAGCAGCAGTGCAAGGGCCAGGGCAGAACCAAGTCTGCCAGGTTTGCATTTTCCTTCCCTTGCTACAAGGCGCAAGGTTGGTAAAGAAGTAAACTGAGTGGGAATCAGTCAGCACGGAGCTGGATGGAAGCAGGAAAGCAGTGATGGCCAGCATGGGTTGTCTGCTCCATACTTCTGAGCTTCTGCAATGGAATACAGGGGCAGTGAACTGGTACAACTCCAGCTTGAATTGGGAGCCACTCCAGTCTCTAAGAGTATTTAAATAAGGGAACTTCACTTCTCTTCCCCCTGTATATCTGCATCCTAAGGAACCCAGCTTTTCTCCAAAGTGTAAGTATTCATTTCAGGGAGGTGTCCAGCCATTGTGAATGACCACAATAATTCTGCTTTAATATGCAGTAATGTTTTAATATATTAACATCTGTAAATAACAAAAGACACAAGAAGGACCCAATGTAAGTAAATCTCAAGGCTGTCACTCTATATAAACTCAGCTGATTTAACTTATTCAACACTAAATAGCAGAGTTTTAAAAGGATCAGAGTTAGTGATGATAAAAGGATGTATAAGGAGAAATTACTACCTGTTCTTTGCTGGCCTAGCTGGCCACTTTGGGATGAGAAGGGAGATATGCACCTGAAAAATTTTTAGTCTTTGCAAGTTTGCTAAGACAGCCCACAGATCGCAGGTGTGATGTTGTCTCAGGACTGAGGCAAAGGCAGTGTGCTTCTTTTTGTGTAAGTCACTGGCCAGCTTTTCCACAACAATTTTTGGGTGCTACTCTCCAAGGCAGAGTTTAAAATCATATGATCTAGAGTCAAAAGCCTCCCTAATCCACCACTGACTCCCCGTTCTGTCCAGTGCCTGAGCTCAGAATTTTACAAAAAATAAGAAAGCTTTATTGACTGAAAGTATTGCTCTCAAAACAAGAAGCTCAAATGTCTTGGATCAGTCTTAATTTGTGAACTGGCAGAGGCAGCACAACCCTGGGAATAAATTTATAGGTAGGATGAAGCTGTCTCTTTGAATCACAAATTGACTGCAACCAGAAAAATCATAGTTCTTACACACTATAGTGTGTGGTGTCCAATGATGCTGTAAAGAGCACCCATCCCCAAACACAGCCTGCCAAGCATCAAATATGTTATTAACTGGAAGTAAAAGCTAAAATAATTCCTCCCTAAATTCTCCTTGGTGAAGTGAAACTTTGTACTGTCCTTAATACAAGCAAGTGCTTCACAGGCATATTTAAATCCTGTACCAAATAACTACCTATCAGAATTGACATTTAAACACTTTTCCCGCTGTAGGATTTTGGAGCAATAATAATACTTTCAACTTCTACAGCAACTTTATCCAAGTGGTTTAAAAGCAATAATTAATTTAAACTTCATGAGGTAAAGAGGTAGCAAGAGCACTTTCCACACACGGTAAATTAGACAGACTCCCAGAGGTATCACTCAAGGTTGCACACAGGGCAACAAAGCTGGAGACTGGACCCCTGGGGCATTCGGTGTCAGTGCCCTGCATCAAGCATCAGATACCACCCTCTCCCACCCACATGTACTCTTCTGAATGTCAGTAAATTCTCCTTATAATGAAGACAAAACTGTGAAATCTTTTTAGCACTTATTTACAGTAAATGCACATTATTATCTCTAGGTGGATTTGTTTTAATACGGGGGGGCGGGNGTATTACTAAACAGCCAGCAAAGAAGTAGAGTTACCAGGGGCTGACTACATTAGTCTCAAATGTCTTTTCAGTGTATTAAAGTGTTTTCAATTACCTCTTAATACACCTCCAGGGAACCTAGGAGAATGGAAGGATTAGTAGAATAATGAGTTTAAATTATTTAAGGGTTTAGGGTTTTTTTTTTTCCCCTCTTATTATGTGACTTTGTTGGATTTAATCCTAGACCAGAGATATTTGACAGTACAAGCCAGGTTATATCTAACAAGTAATCTTGATCTCAAATCAAAGGGTTGCAAGAAAAGGATATAAAAATGCAAATTTCCCCTCCTTCTGCAAGAAGATACAATAAAAAGGGTAGGGAGGTCTGTTTTATTTTGCACTTATTGAAACAAGGTGACTATTTTAGCAGTTGTTGAAACTGGTTGATAAGACAGTCATTAATGGTAGGTGAATTTATCAGGCAGGAACATCTATGAGGAAAAAAGTGCAAGTGATTCACTCTTACCTTATTGCGTCATGATGTAATAAAACTCCAAAATTCAGCCAGTTGAATTAAATGTCAGGAGGGGTGAACTGAGGTAGCTGAGATTTGTGTAGTTCTCTCTGATAGCCACTGACATGGCTATCAACACCCAAATACTTGAGCATCTCGAAGCTATTCAATGTATTTTAGCCTCATAACATCCTGATGATGCAGAGAAATTTCATTTTGATTGCATTCAGGAACTGGAGATACAAAAATCACACACTAAACGTTCCACTGAAAGTTCAGAGAAAGACAGGAATGCAACCAATATCTCCTGAGCCCTACCACATCCCTGATGGGTTAACAGTCTACACAAAGCAATAATGCAAAATAAACAAACAAAAAAGAAAACACCACAAAAGTGAAACCAGACCGTGGTTCTAGAGGGAAGAAAACACATGCTCTACAGGACAGAAGATGTTTATCATAGCACAGTCTTTCATTTCCAGTCTTAACCATTTCTAGTCCAGTATGTTAAATCAGTGTTCCTGCCTATGCTGTAGGCTGCTTTTCAAGCCCTTTTCTTCTTCCTAAGGTTTTCTGCTCTACCTGGTTATTGTTTAAGGCAAATCTCATTCAGCTGCCAAGGTAATTTTTCTGAACCTGAAAAATTAGGCTACGTAACACTTCCATCATGGTGGCTGTCAGTATCTTCACTGTAATTAATACAATTTCCTTCACACTGAAACTGGAACTTAGCTTCTGTCCTATATAGTCCTGTGGATTAAATGTGGATTTGTCGATGACAGGTTCTGATAACTAAAGTTATGGTACTGATTTAAAATGAAGATCTAGAAATTTTGCTTAGCTCCTACTTTCTTTGAAAAGATACCTAATTAATATGGATTACAAAGTGCAGCATGTTCTCAGCAACAGAAAATATGACCAGACCTTACTGTTCTTAGACCCTATGTGTTGTCAGCATCACAACTGTATCAATTTACAGATGTCCTGAATTTTAATGCATCACCTATGGAAAATACCGGGGATCATGAGAAATCAGTCAGAAACAAGAATGCATGTGGAAGATATTTCAGAAAAAAATACCAATCAGTTTGTGTTGTGGAAGAATATCAACCACATACTGGAGTTTGAGAGAAGAGCTGAAAAGAAGTGTTGGAAATATAGCAGGTTTGAATATTTTTTCCCCAATGTTCTTCCCCGCCCCAGAAGTAATAGTCAAAACAAAACCAAAAAATTTTTTTCCTAAAGTTTACGTTTTCTCCTCCCTACACCTCCCAATCCAATATGGAACTTGAAAAACAGACTCGTGCCAGCTTATTGAAGAGATCCAAGGACTAGCATCAAGCAAAGCAAGAATCATGAGTTTAAAACTCCTTATGCTCAGGCAAACTTTTAATCATAAATGAGTCGCTCTTTGGTTGGTGTTGACTGTGTACAGGTGTCTGTGTGTATATATATATATCTACACACACATATAAATATATGTATTTTCCCATGGTCCTTTTCCTGCTTATCTTTTTTTTAATTTTGTTTCCATTTTTCTCCTCCCTCATCCAAAAAACCCTATTATAGAAGCCTTGGTTTATCCCTACCAGTATAGAGAAAAAATTTTTGTGGGCAGACACATTTTTTTGCCTCTGCTCTTGTCATGAACACCTGACTTATTTTAGTCTTCTTAATCCATAACTATAAGGGATTCTCTATTCTTGCTAACAAGATACAATGACTATTGTTAATCCAGAGAGAGTATTTTTCTTGCTCATGCTTTTATAAGACAGAGTAATCATAAATAAGTATGTGTAGAGATTCAGTTTGAAATTAAAATCTAAAATGTCACATACATGAGATTATTAGTACAGTATACACAAAATTATCACATAAATAGAAAAATTAGCAAAAATACACCGAAGTCATAGCTTCCATAAAACTGATCCAAACACTGGATAATCTTAAGGTGGAGGTTTTACCCTGTATTTCACCACCAGAACCAGTCCAGAAATCAAAGCTGGGGTAAATATATTCATCTCATACTGTACCCAGAAAAATATATTTTCCATTGATTTCACTGTTACTGTGATCTCTTGTGACAGACTCAGCCTTCAGAAAGTATCAATACCTTATTATGAATACTATGAAAAGTGACCAGTGCATTTTCAAGGAGTCTTCATCCATATTCATCTTCATCCTCCTCTAGGGTACCATTAAGTAGAACACTTAAGGGAGTCTCTATGTTCTGCTCAGCCTGGGATCAGCCAGTTGATGTTAAATCCAAGAGCTCTGACACCTTATCTTCATCTCAAGAAGAGTGAAATATGAATTCACTCTTCAATATAGAGCACGAAGGTACCTCTGTCCACAATGAAACAGCTTAATTTGCAATACTAATGGAAGCCTTTTCACAGTGAGATGAATGAGACCCAGCCACCAGACGAAACAAACCCAAACCTACCGCATCTTAAATGGTAGAAGCTACAGGTATTACTGCTTTCAAGCATTACATTAGTGGTTTAAGTGGAGTTGCTAATAATTTTGGAAGTAGCTCACATACAGATGAGAGCTACAAAGCAGGACTGTAAATGGAGACATCCTAGCTCTGCTAATTCTCTTGCTAAAATCCTGTCTGCATTCACCCACAACCCAAAATTTAAAAGATTGCATGCCTAGCAATATTCTACCTGGGAACTCCAAAGCAGCAGCAGATGCTTTGGGTGTATGTTAAGTACTTCCCCATATCCCCAGGACACTCTGCCAGCTCCAAGTTGCTACCCAGCAGCATAGGAACCCAGAGCTGTGGAAGGGACATGCACATGTCATCCAAGTGCCCTTCTCCTGTTCTTTGTAAAATGTGTTAATGTGAATAGATTGAAAGTTTTAGCCCGAAGTAAATTAACTACATTATGTATAATGACAAATTATGCAGATTTGTACCAGATAACCATTCGGTGTGCTTGCCCTTGGAGACAGCTGATGTCCAAATAGAATAATTTGAACTCAAACAAGTAAGTTCAGATTGTTCCCATTGGGCATATCACTTCAGTCTCCTGGCACACTACTTTGTGATTGTATATAAAACTACTATTTCTTATTATGTTCATATTTCAGCTTGTTCTTTTTGAACTTTGATGGATCCAACCACCTCCGCCCTTCTTCAACCCCTTTACTTTGGACAGAAATACTTAAAAGGGTGCTAAACTATGCTGTAGCAAGCAAAATACAGTGCAGAGAGCTTGGAACCAATTCTTTGGGAATTTCGACTTTGGTAGACTAAGGTGTAAATGACAGGGGTTTTGGCAAGGAGGAGGAAGGAGAAAGTAGAGAGATTATGATACTATTCTTGATGAGGGGGTGGGGTGGGGAAAAAAGTGAAAGACAACCATGGGCCCAAAAAATGGCTTCCCCAAAGAGCAATTGGGATGTGAGAGCAGGCTGCTTTTGGAAAACTTCCTTTTCGTTCCAACACACCAAGGGCAGTAGTGGCTCCCTACAGAATGATGCACAAATAAATTCAGTAGGAACAATTGTAGTCTTGAAACTAACCCACTGGATTCTGACCTTGAAAATTCATGCTGCCACAGAGACCTTCCGTGTGAAGTCAAGTCATTTTTTAGTACCTGTGTCCCTCTTCCCCCCGTCATTTGTTCTCTTGCTATGAAGGCTCTAACCACCATAGGGATAAGGTGTTTCTTACCATGTTTACACTACACATAGTACTGTGGAGACCTTGTTTTGTTTGGTGCTTGGTGTCAGCATAATCCTGTTTCTAGATATACACGCAAACATTCACCTCAATCCCCAGGAAGAGCAGAGCCAAATGGCCAGCATTAAACACAACTGACTCCTCTGGGAGCCTGTACCATGCAGAACCTTCCCAACAATAAGGTACAGAGAACAGTTAAGCCCTTTGCAACACTTAACAGGGAGTCAAACTTGAAGACTTGTCAGAAACGCAGGCTTGACCTGGATAATCCAGGTCTCAGGTCAGTTACCCACCTTAGAGAGAAACCCATAATCTGAAGAGCGCAGAGGGAAATGACCTAGGGCCCCAGCTCATTCCCTGAGAAAAGGAAATTTAAACCCCTTCATAGCAGCACACCCTTGATGTTCTGGTCCCTAAACCCAGAAGAAGCAACCCAGCAGAAGCATCCAAGCTGGGCCCCCAGGGGCAGTCCCACCATTTGAGCTCAGAGGAGGAATGACTGTGGACACAGCAGCTGAACTAAGATCCAGAGAGATCTGCCAACTTTGTTGTCTTAAGTTATCAGACACAGCTGAGCAGCAAACATGGCACAGACTGAAATGACACAGTGCAGCCTTTCTGCTTGTGGAGATACTTCCCTGATGAAGTGTCTTATTGAGTAATTACAAAATATAAGAAATTCTGATTCTTTTTCCTCCTTCTTTTAGTAGTACTATCAAGTTTGTATCTCTGTTTGATGGGCATATTGGTTTTTCTTTCATGCAGGGATACTGCAGCTTGTTAGGAATAGTGTAGTGGAAGAGTACTTTTTTTTTTAGTTATTTAATCTTTATGGTTTTTTCTTTTTAAATGACCATGTTTATCTGCAGTAAATAAATACTGCATCAGCCCAGTAACTCTTAGCAAACCTTCTTTCACACAGACCTAAGTTTCTTGCCTGTCTCTCCCTGGGGAGACACACTTTTGGATGATCTTGCAATTTATAATAGAGAGATATTGTATTTATGAACAATCAACCAACTATTGTATTGTTTATAAATTTGCTGTCCTAGGGTTTCTATTTGAACCTCAGTTACCATAGATAAACTTGTGGTACTAAACGCTAATGCCCTCTGCTGTGTATAGTTAACACTACAGAGCAACTACAGCAGGGTTCACCATGTCAGCTGCCAAGCAGCAGCTGCATTTTGACACAGCATT
This sequence comes from Pandion haliaetus, assembly GCA_013401275.1. NCBI lineage: Eukaryota > Metazoa > Chordata > Aves > Accipitriformes > Pandionidae > Pandion > Pandion haliaetus. The sequence goes on from VYZV01044426.1 coordinate 83,476, forward strand.
TCAGCAAGCCACCCTTCTTGCCCTGCCTCAGTCCCACCACAGCTGGGAGATCATGGAGGGATGAAAGGTCCCCAGGCACTCAGATATGCAGCTGCTTCTCCAGACAGATCTTCGGGATCTGATGAATATGCAGTATGGGTGAGGCAGGATCATTGCAAAGCCAAGTATGGATATGTAGGTAGCAGCTATAGGGGCTGTTATTTCACTTTGTGAAGATGTAGGAACAAGTTAATAGGTGTCAGTGTGATGTCAAGGGGGCAGACTGGCCTTCCAGATAAGACAGGACTGGAGGTAGGTATTTGCTTCTCAGAGTTTCCACAGGGTTGTTTTATGATCATAGGCTATTCATGTAAGCTCTCCAAACTGCTATTTCCTTAGTAGTAACAGAGGTAGTGATAGCCATCTCTCAGGGTTGCCATGAAGTCAGATTTGTTACTACATGTTCAAGGTACTTGGCAGTCACTAGTGCTCATCCTAAGCACACCAAAAGTAATAGAAATATCCCCACTGAGTTCAGTGGGCTCTGGGAGTGAGACTTACAGAGGAGCAATCCCCTGTTACTGTGGCATAGCATGAATCCTATTAAGAACCTGAATACTTTTGAATGAAAAACGTTACAGGAGAAATCTCCACCTTTAGTAACAACACATTGAATTGACATACCTAAAGCAAACAGCCATGGAAAAATCTCAGCAAGAAAAGAGATTGTGTGTGTGAGTTAGGCGGTAGCAGCCCCTCAGAACCAGAGAAGACTGCAGAACTCAAGATCAGAAAAGTTTGCTTAAAGCAGACACTCGTGATGATGGGGAAAGTAGACTCTGTTGGCTACCTGCCTAACACACTTAAGTTTACTTTAAACAGAGGACTGCATTACCTTACTGAGTGAGCCTGCTCTTAGCAATGTGTTCCCTCTTCCATTTTGTATTAATTTAAACCTCTGCTCACAATTACAACTGTAAAAATGTTTTGCTTTAGAACAAATTTTAGAACCATCACATTCAACAGTTCCAAAATGGTTTTGCTATATCAAACACCAGTAGTAAAGAGGCCTGAATACCAGCCTTAGGCTCCATTACTGTGATAATACCAGTAAATAAAAAAGGCTGGTGATCATTATCTAGATGTAAGGTTTACTTGACCACCAGAGCTTGCATTATACAGCTAAACTCTTATCACAAGCTAAACAGGACAGATGAGAAGCCTGTATTTGGACAAATACCATATTTCTGTTTAGTTTACAGTTTTGTCCCCCAGTTTATACACAATATAGGTAATAATTAATTGCATTTGCTTTTTAAAAAAACGTTTTTAAAGTGGCTTTTCAATTCCACTGGATTTTTTGACTGAAAAAAATTAAAACAAAAAAGTTTGATCAAAATACAGAACAAGCTGAAATCTTCAGAGGAAGAAAACAAGACTTTTTTTTTTCCTCTACAGTTTCTTGTGTGGTTTTTTTTTCCTGAAATTAAGTATTGTAATAATACTGAAGCAATCTAAAGAATAAAATTCTTGCAAAACTTCACATGAAAAGTGGACATTTTTGACCTATTTTGTTAGTGTTATTATTGCCCCACAAATGGGGTTCATTTACCTGGTGTGCAAGCCAATAACACAGAGCTGAGGTATTTTCAAATTAATTTCATCAATGCGCATGAATGGGTGCCTGTCATTCCAAGACAGCACACCCTTGTCAAATTCTCACATTTATACACTTAACTAATACATATTCATTGCTTTTTCCTTAATGATTGGTTCTTTCTTCTTTGCCCCTTGTGTAAATTAGTGCACAGACTCTGTCTTATTCCTTCATTGTTTTCTTTTGAGTAGGCAGTATCATTTGATTAGGCAGTCAATGAGTTGGTCGTCCCACTCTCCCCCTGTAGGAATTACCTTTTACTTAATTCTTCCCTAATCTTGGCAGTTCCAAGTGGTTCTTCAAGGTTTATTGACCAGACCATAATCCATTACTTTTCTAACATAAACATAAAGCCCCATTGTCTAGTAGTTAGTTCCTAAACCCTAAATCATGTCTAGCTATTGTTTCCCTATTTTAAATATTAACTGATGGGGGCTCTACACAGGACTTTAGCAGCTACCTGGTTGTTTCAATCATATTATACATGCTAATTGACAACATTATTTTCCTACATTGTCTCTGTTGTGTGTTCTAGTATTCTCAATGCAGATGGAAAGCACCATATGAGAAGTAAATTGCATTGCTTATGGGTTTTCCACATGATCCTTCTTTCTCAAGAGATTACTTTTCTAGCTCATCTCATGTTCAATCAATACCTGTATTGACATATATCAGGCACATACAGTTTCAATTATTGGAAAATTAGATCCTGACACAAGGCACTGGTTTCTTACAAAGGTATTGCGAGTGGCTATATGTACCATCCCTTATAATTGTGTGTTCAGTCAGATCTTAACACAGTTTTGGCCTGAGCTTTTTCCCCGGTGTATTTAATACCACCAGGATGCTCTATAAGCTACATTACTTCATATGATTCAAATGTGAAGAGCTGTTCAATAGCGCAGTAGCCTTTCTTTGCCTGAATAATGATGGCAGTACTGATTACCCTTAATAACGTTATTATGCTACGTGCACAAATCAAGCACGAAGAGCAATCAGGTGGAGAATTAGATTGTTTTAAAAAAACCTGATCTTTATTCTTGCTACAAGCCTACTGGACCTTGAAAACAGTAATAGGACGACCTTTAAATTCCTACTGCTTTGATAAGAGATGAGAGGTGAAGCCAAATAAATTTCTTCTGGTTTGCTAGCTATAGCTTGCAGGCATTGCTCAGTGCCTAGAGGTTAAAGCGGAAGTTATGAAAGAAGGACTTGAACTGCATATGTAGTTGGTACAGATATATAAATAGTTTGATATAATAATGACATTTTATGCAGATGTAGCTGCACATAGAAATATGGAGAGACTAAACCTCAACAATCAGTCCAAAAAAACCTCTCTAAGGAAATGAAAAGCAAAAGGAAACCCAAGCCACCAGTGGCTGATCTGATTCTGGATTAATCAAGATCAGTCTCATACTAGCNGTAATACAAGATATCTCTTACACAAAAAAAAAAAAAAAAAAAACTTCAAAAAAAATCAGTGGATTTGATTTCATTTGTCTGCAGCCCCCTTCTGATATAATCAGTTGCTCACATATAGCCATGCAGAACTGCTGCGAAGACTGTTCTCATTCCTTTTAACACCCCAAAGTGCCTGGATAATGCCACCTAAACTCAAAATGTGGCCCATGAGCAGATTCTCCCCTTTTCAAGGGATCAAGACCTTCTTAGAAGATACCTCACACATACTCGTAAACAGACACCTCTTGAAAACCTGAAGCCTTGAACACCTATGGTTTATATCAGCCACATTTGGGGTTTTTGTCCGATATTGCCAAAGGGCTGGACATGGATTGAAAGCAAGTCTAAAGACTCAGGGCAAGAAGGGTTTTTCTTTGGGAGGACTCTAGATGGTTCCTTCAGGTTTTCAAGGGAAGTTCAGAAGTGCTGGCAATTTGAACCACTTAATCTGTTTTGAATTAGCAAACTATTTGGCAGCTCCCTGCAAACAACCCATCCTTATAAACACATCCACGCTGGACTGAACATGGACAATATAATCTTGTGGTCCTTTCCTGGTTTGGTGTTGTTTGTGACGTACCTGGATAACAGACACTCTGCCAAATATAAGCAGTTAATTTAAGTGCCCTTTCATTTTACTTTCCCTGTCTCATTCAGCTATTCAAGGCTTTTTTTTTTTTTTTGCATTCTTTCTTATTTCCCCATCTCTTACAAATCCCTTCCAAGCAAGGTAATTTAGCCTTAGGCAACACACTTGTGCAAATGATACAAGGAATATAGGTGTTTGGACTAGAAAGCTACATAAAGAAAACTTTTGATGGCTGCTGTTGGATCCAAAAAAGGCATAATTTAGTGCAAGCCACAAAAATGTTTATTCTAATGAAGAGAAAATAGATGAAAATAAGTTAGAGTTTTCCAGGCAAACTCCTTAACTCACAGCAATATCTTCAGGAGATTACCTTGTAATCTATTAACCTGCATAGTCTTCATGCCTAGAAACTATAAGTCCACCATCATCAGCACACTGTGCATCAGTTCAATGGAGTTTCTCTGCTATGTGCATTTTCTAGTGTTCCAAGGGTCCAATGATTTACTAGATCAGTTGCCACAACAGGCCATGTAGCTGCCAAGTTTTTGTATGCACAGGGTAACCCAGATAACTGTGCAATCACAGAGACTGAGTGCACACGTACAGATAGGAAGCATACCCAAATCTTACTGGTTTCAAACTTTGCCGCCAACCTTCTGGCAAAATTCCCAACTGGCATAACTCAAAGTAGCATCATTAAGTAGCACCTACTTCTTAAAATGGTCTAAACCCTTGACAACACACTGGGGTTTCATTCAGTGCTGTGAGTTACGCAGACTAGGTGGTTTTACATCATTGTTTTCTCAGATCTCTGTAGTCTTAAGCTGACAATAGACTTGTTCGTTGATAGAGCTAACATTTAACAGAGGACCCAGAGACAGGCAGAAAACACCTAAACCTCCCTCTGACAGTTCCATGCCCTCTATGACAAGAGCTTGGGTTTGCTGTTGCCACAAGACAATAAAGATGAAAATTTTGCTGCTGTCCCATGGGAGCTCACAGTCCTGTGGGACTCAACACCTGTCCAGCCATTTGAACACACACACAGAAGAAAATATGCCAAGTAGCATCACTACTTTCAACAAAGGGAAAAGCCACTTCCACTGACAGACTTTCACATGAGACACTGAGTCACTTCTCTGGGAGTAAACACACCAGGACTCCTCCTCAGCCTGTCCAGTTCAGCAGATTATCCCAGACTGGCCTTGTGGCTGCAGTAACATGCAAAACTAGAAACACCAGGTACAGGAAAGCTGAGGGGTTGAGTCAGAAGACACTTCACTCATTGCATAAGTCTGCTCCTGGGTCTGCTGCCAGTTGGCACAGGGTATGTCAGCCTCAATAAGTTTCACTCACTGTGCTGCTCACTTCTAGGTTGTGAAGGGGGGACTGGGGGCAGCTTCTTCCTCCACTCAATTTGAATTAAAAAAAAAAAATCATAAAGGGGTGTTTTCATTCACCTCACTAATGATGCCTGACAAGAAGCAGAGATGCCTCTCTAAGCCTAATGCTATTCAAAGAGTTAAGTCCTCTTCAATTTAAAACTAAGAGTCTGTGGAGGAAATCACCTTTTCTGGCTAGAACAGCACCAGACTGCAGCATAGGAGGTCCTCTCAAGTGGCTGAGTGCCAAATAACATAAGGTGAAACATTATTATGAATTCAAAGAGTAGTGCCAGGTCTTCCTTCTTCCTTCAGCAAGCACAGATTTGCCATTTCATAGTGAAATTAGAAGGCTGATTATTTTGCCTCAACTCTTCAAATATAGATGGAAAGCTAAGCAGCATCTGATCTTTCCCCTGGGATAAACTGCAGAGAATTAAAAAAAAAAAATATTTTTTTTTTTTTAAACCAGATCATGTTCCCCCCCACCCCCCAAATAACAACAAAGCCAAGACACTTCTGGGGAGAACGTTTTTAGGCTGGTGGGATATAGATACCCTGAAGACCCTTTCCTTCATTGTGAGGGAAGACAGGAGTGGGACATGCTGAAGACTGCATCCCACATTCTGGGCATTTTCCTCTCCATTCTTAAAGCCTGAATCCTGACTACTTTCCAAACATCTGGTTTCCCAAATCATCATTCTAATAGTTTTGTTCAGAAAGTCTCCCTTCAAAATGTCAATTCAAAATAGGTTGCAGATGTTTTATATGAGGAGATTTTGATTCCTGTAACTCATTTCTTGCTTTGATTAAACATAGTTCTGATGGGTCTCAGTTCCCTGTTTCCTTCTATTTTTTCTCATAAAGGTAAATTCACAAACTGTTAGGATGAAACTATGCTGAGTTGAACCATCCTTGTCCCTCTGCTTCTGGGCCTAATCCATGAAATCCTGATGTCTGAAGAGGGAATAACCAGCAATTTTTGTTCCTTTGCAATAGACTGAAGCTTTTCTAGTCTCTGGCATTATCTGTTCTTTCTCTCCATTTAAGACCAAGAACACCTATATAACAGCCATGAAATATCAAGGATAGGACACTGCACATGCAAGTGCTCTACACCTAACAAATCAATTTTCTCATTTTGCTTAGGAATCTGGCACCTCTGGTTTTCTACTTGCCCATCACAAAATTGATTTAAAAGCTATGTATGTTTATAAATATGTATCAACTAGACAAAAAATATGGTACAGAGTGAACAAAAGTGATCTGTCCCAAGTTACTCAAGGCAATGTCAAAAGTCACAGAAGAAACAAGGAACCTCGACTCCCGTCCCCCTGCTTTTCTTCATCATTCAAAAGAAAAGCTGTTCCTGTCTGCAAAGTTCATGTCAAAGTGATGGCTGCATCTGGGCCCAGTGCCCCCAAAACTTTTGCATTCTTCTCATTGCTTTCCTTGGTGCCAAGCCACAGAAACCTGCTTGTGACTGAAAGCTCAGGAATCAGCGTCAGCTCACTTCTGCTTAGTTTAGCAGTCGCATCAGGATCTGAAGACGCTGCCTTCCAAACTAGTGCCTGTATCTATTTGATTATGGAAATGAATGCAGAGATCCTGTAAGGAAAAAAATCCTAGCCTGTCTGGCATATTAATGGGATAACCCATCTACTCTGGGAGGAAAGCATTCAGTAAAGACTGCTTAGTAGATATTCAATAATTTTAACCCTCAGTGGTAATGCAAAAGTCAAGGTTTTGTATTTGATGCATGTGCTTCAAACCATCTCACCTAGTCTCACAGGATGCAGAGGCAGATAAGCACAGATGGGGTGCAACAAAGAAGGAGAAAGGGGGCATGAGACAGCTAGAGGAATCAAACAGGATCCGAGATCTGATTAAAGCCATCAAAACTTCTAAGGACTGCCAGTCTGGAAGAAAAGATGGCCTGGGAAGGATATCATACATAAGTCAGGAATGATACGAAGAAGGTGGATTAAGGCTGAGTGCTCCTTGTCTCTTCCACCACAAGAACTAACAGGCATCAGACAAGGATCCTCAGAGCCACGTTCAAAGCAAACACAAAGACATGGCTCACTACAGGTAGCAGATCTGTGGAATTCTTAGCAAAGGAAGCTAAAACAGATGCTAGAGTTGTGTGCCAAATACAGGGGGAACTGTTCGAAAAAGAAGTAATTAGAGATTAGAAAATGCACAGAAAAATGGGAGTCATGTTCTAAAAGTAATCAGAGGTTTGGAAAGTAACAGGGATAAGAAATGTTAAATATCTTCACCCTGTTCTTGCTCTTTCATAACCACCTTGTACAGCTACAACCAGCCATAGCTAAAACCAGAGTATTGAGTAGATGAACCTTTTTTTGACCAGTATGGCCATTCTGTTTCACTCTTACCACAACCAAAGTTTTTCTACCCAGGCCTGCCACAAATTGTTCACAAATAATTAGTTTTGCTGTAACAGGATGAACCCTGTTGGTCTGGTATGAAATTGGAGTAGTTAGGACAGCCTTGCTTTCACAAGTTGCAAGGCAGAATGCCGAGACCTCACACTGTTAACCTGCATATTAGTCTGTGTGGTCTCCTCACCCACACTGACCACAAGACTCCAGGACCTGCCCCACTGCTCAGTCATATGGACAGACACATGCCGTTAATACTTGGTCTTGATGCACCACAATTCAATTATTCCCATTAACTAGTTCTCTTCCACAGAAAAACAAATAAATATATTTAACATAGTACTTCTATAGGCAAACTAGTCTGACAAATCAAGAGACCAATACAGACTGTTGATGTAAAGGCAACAATGGTGTAGGCTTTTACTTTCCTATATACACCTAATTCCTAGCTAACATGTTTGAATGGGATTGTTCCTAGCATGGGAGAGTAATTCATTTTTCATAGTCTCCCTCACCTCTCAACCTCTCTACTGAGTTTGACAACCAAGGGAGACAATTAGCAGCTATGGTGAGGTACATGCATATTTTATGAGTTAGCTGGCAGCACGGACACACTCTATTTTCTTTAACGTGTTTAGACAATGAGCTGGGGTGGACTTGAACCGCTAACCCTGTGCAATAAACCACCATGTGATATTACCACCCTTTTGAGCCAGCTACTGCCTCAGGAGATTATTTTTTAAAAATGTGACTAATAGCAGTTCTTTAAAAGAGGAAAAAAACCACAATCACAACACTTATAGAGAAAAATCACACATCCAAGGGCTTGCTTTTTTTTTTTTCCCTTAAACATAGCTGCTACTGTATCATTAAATTATCAAGAGTGAATCTGAATAACAAGGAGTGTTGCATAGTGTTAAAACCACTTTAACATCAGTAGGTGGAGTTCAAATGTCATAAGCCATATTTTAGTCCTATGATGTACAGATACATACAATATCTACACAGCAGCAGGATGGATGTTCTCCTTACACAGCTGTAATGGTGACACCAAAAAGTGACAATACAGTTGCATTTCTAGTTGTATCTGGATGAAGGGATGCAAAATGCAGCTGGAAAAGAGGTATAAAACCAAGCTCTCATACACTGAGGTGATAGAGTGTGAAGCCTTGAAGCAATAGGCTGTTTTCTTTCACTAACAGGACTGCATGTTATGCTGCCAATTTCATCTTTCATCCTAAAGAAATAATTTCACCTTATCAGACCAAGAGTAGATGCCAAAGTACTCAATCTAAGTTCAAGTGCATGTGAATGAGATATTAACAGTATTTAAGAAGTAACCGTTATTGAACAGTTAGAATAGAATACATTCTAATGATACAACTCAAGTCATTATTGACATTTTGAAAACTACTGTCCTCTGAATAGTTCAAGTGAGGAAGTCTGGATCCTTGGTCCAGTCTGACATGTGTGCTTGGCTGTGTTTACAAATACCTGTTTGGTAAACTTTAAGAGGTAAAATTAGAAGCATTGTGTCTTTATTTTGAGGTTATTTCAAGTAACTAAGACCTTCATATTTCTTTGAAAACAGCTTCAAAATTAATTTTAAATATGGGGCTGAATCAAACTGACAGGCACAAATAGGTCTAATCTTTGAGAAAGTACAGAATTTGAAACAAGCTCTACACACAGCTGTGCTGTTTCTTCTTTTCCTTCCCCTGCTCCCCCATCCCTACTGCCCTTTGATTTTTCATCTTTCATGTCTCCCTAGTGACAGTTCCAGTAAAGCATTCATTTGTTCAGGAAACTTCACTGAAACAAACCCACTAACATTGTGACAGTTTCCAGCAACAACCAACCTTTCTGTAGAAAGCTGCTGAATTGGTCATCAGCTGACTCATGCATTCCCACTCAGCAGGGAAGCTGCAGATTGTACAAGCCCTTGATCATTCATATCACAGAAAGAACAGCTTTATTATTACCATTATGACAGGCTCCCCATCCAAAGTCACCAGCAGTGTAAGTAGATAAACGTGAGATTGAAACTTTGTGCATAGCAATTCCTACAATGATTATTGAAATATACAGTTGTGCTTCAGCTCTCTTTGGGAGCCTGAATCTCCCCAGTTAAGAGCAGACAGGATTTAATATTACAGGGAATAATCTTAATCTGGCCCCTAGAGATAGCCTGGGTGACTTAGTCATTTCCATCACTAAAATCTATGAAAATAGAAGAGTTCAGCAGAACAACGTGCAAAAAAAGCACCTGGGGATCAGAATAATTGACCTAACAACATTCATCTTTAATGCTGTTCTATTTACAGCAGTTACTGTTTTCCCCTGCATATAGCAACATCTGATTAATGTTGCATCCTTGCAGTGGCAGCAGCTATTCCTGGCCAGTGAGCCTCTTCCAGGTGGGCATGGAAGACCTCTGGATGGCAGGTAGATTACTTGCTGACATGTTTCCAATTAGTCCTGGCAGCCTGTTCCAAAGCTTAAGCACTGAACGAGATAAAACGAAAAGTAGAGAGAGGTAAGGAAGGGTGAGAGAAGAGATGACACTAATGACAAACAGCCTGTTTTGAAAGCAATTCAAAGTGGCCAAAAGCCTGAGAACAAGTGTGCCAAGAGGTCCTTCTTCAATCATTTCCACTATGATGTGCATATGTTATAGAGAGAATCTTTACTAAATCAACTTTGTGATACATTCAGGGAATTATTAATAACTGAGTCTCATTCAAAGTCTGTGAATTTAGTGGGAGTTTAGCACATAAACATAGGTAAGCATTTGTTTAAATGCTGTACTAAAAAACTGTTCCCTGAATAGTAGCCTCAGAGTTTAACACACATAAGAGTGCATCTATAGTAAGAAACTCCACAATCTGGCTGACCTTTCCAGGCAGGTGAATACAGTTATATCATTCATTAGTAATCTGTGGGAACAGTCCCTGACACACTGCTGGCCCACACCACCTAGCTCTTTCACATATGGAGCCCAGCTTTTGCTCAGCTCATACAGCATCTGAGGGATCACTCTAAGATGCAGTCTCTGCACACTGCCTGTGCAGGGGTGTAAAAGCACGTTAGCATAGCTGAAAGTCATTCCCTGCCAGTTGAACTCAGTGCCTGCAAACTTTCTCAAGCACATTGAATTTATTACTGTGCACACAGCTAGACAGTCCTGTTAAACTCACATGGGTTTGCTCCTGAGGCAAAAAAGGAGTAACTTAACCTGCCTGATCTTGCATGGGAAAAGTTGGAGAGCTCCCATTAGCTGAACTAGGGAAACAATAACAGAAAACCTGGGAGATTCAGGAAAGGATGGCCTCCTAAATTGATATATGTGTCAAAATTACTTGCTGGCTTAAAATCAGATGGGTCAGCATGCTGAAGGTGAGTGTATGCCAGACCTCTGCTCCTCCAACATCAGAAATCCAACTCATGCCAAAAGAGCACCATCATCCCTACCCAGCACTCTGCTTGGGATCCCACGGAGTACTTCACAGCAAAAAGCTGATGCACAAGTAGAATGATAATTAGCAAAAATCCAGAGCAATTCTTCTTATGTCAAAAGACCTCTATCTCTTTCCCATTGGTGTGATCCCCAAAGTAATGACCTCTGGCCTGCTCTTGTCTAATCAAATCTATGCAAACTACCTTTTATTTCACTTCTAACTGGCCAAACACTTTTTAGGAAGAGAAATGTACTCACACATACTGACCTATGAAGTCAGAGATCTCCAATTTCAACTTCCTTAGTACAGGGACACTTGACTACCCATTCAGACCCAGGCCCACTGTCAAACAGACATGTTATACTGCAATTACACACAAATATTCAGTGGATTAATAGGTCACAGTGGTATTAAGTAGATTTTACTGATTTTAGGGCTTTTGCCTCTCTCTACTTGAATCATCACTGAAGGACTAAAGATATTAGATACAATTCCCTTAAGTACTTCAGAAATATTATGAATGAAACAGATCAATCAATCAGTGCTTTAATCAAATCTATCATCCAGCCAACTTTCTTGAGGAAAACTACCAGCCACTGCTGGGACCTTTAACAGAACATCACATCACTAAGTCTGTATTTCCTTCTCTGATTTAAAGCTGCCTTTCTGATCTACCCTTGAGATCTCTGCTTTATTTCTCTTTTAAAAAATCTTCAGAATAAAAGTAAAGGCAACCCCAGAGGCTTTAAGTGGTTTTATTTTCATTCACTCCTCATCTTCATTTTCTTGACACAGCTGACAGCAGATTTGGGCTAACAGCTGTATACTCCTAGATTTTTCTCAGATGCACAAAAAAAGAACACCCAGAAAAGCAGGGAGGTGAAAATGCCAATCTATACAGCCACAATGCAACTGAGGCTTCACAACTGAACACTTCTATATTCTCTTCTAAATTTTTAAAAAAGGTGGAGGTTGGAAAGAAATAAAGACCAAATGCAACAATAAAGTGATATAAAAACCAGAGCATAAGCTACAAAAGGAGCAAGTCAAAGAGTTAAACATAAACCAACAAGGAATAAGATTAGAGTCTAATACTTTAAAAAATATAATAGATTAAGTAAGAACAGAAAGAAATAGCCATAAATAAAGAAAGGTAGAGATCAGTCCAGGCAACAGCTCTTAACAGTCAGAATTAAGGTGGAAGCTGGCTATATTCTTCAGGTAAATGACTAAGAGATCCTCATTACAGATATTCAAGAGGTTAAATACAATGACAATAAGAACATGTCAAAGACAAAAAGCTCTGTGACATGCAGAGGGCTGACAACAGGTGACCCATAAGGGCTGCTTTTGTTTACTGCACCTTCAGCTTTTCTTTGGAATTGATGTGCCCAGAGTAAGAGTATCTGACATGCAATAAGCCACGGCATGGGTTGCTCTGAACTGATAGAAAGGAAACTAGCAACACTGCAACAACAACAACAATCTTCCCAAACATCCATTTTCAAACAAAGTTTCATGCACAGCCACTCATTCTAAGTGAAAGGCAACAAAAGATAAACTTCAACCTTATTCAACCTCCTTTCTTGAAATGCTCTACCAGCTGCCAAAAGTACAAGCAGGATGGATTGCCATTATGGCCAGTAGCTCCACAGACTAGTGGCATCTGAAGCAAGGTGAGCTTTCTTCCCCCCACCCCACCCCCAGTTTGCCAGGTGGGAAAAAATGTGTTTGCTTTGACATAAATAGACTAGGCATTGGGTCTTGTGTTTACACAGATAATTCCTCTCTGCCTCCCAAAACACTACATTGCTTTTTTTATCTGGTTAACAAAAAGGTGTCAGCTTAGGAGATAGTTACTGAGCCCTGAAGTTCAGAACCCAGCAGTAACAATTAACTGAAAAGTGAAATGAGAAGGGGGGAGAAAACTAGTATAATCCAACCTCTACCAAGAAGCGAAACTTAATTCTTTTTAAACTTTCAATTGCTTATTTAACTTTGGGGGTCTTAAATTTCATTTAATTTTGGTTTTATTATAAACAGTCTCTCAGACCTTAAGACTCATGACTGTTCTTTACCTTCTTTGAAATTGTAACACTAACTTAAACACTGTGAGATCTTAAAAATAAATCAAAATTGATTTGGTTTTGACTTCTGCTTCTTGAGCCAGCACATAAGCCATGACTTCAAATTTTCCTCTCCTATAGCTGTGGACAGCAACTTCATTTCATATGTTTATTTGTTTTTGTAAGGTAGGAAATTACATTTAATCACATGCCTCCAGATGTCAGATCTTTAAGAAACAGAGGAAACAGTGTGAGACGTGACAACAAGGTAACATTCTTGTGCCCAATCTTTGCTGTTGTTTTTCCCCGGCTTGCAGCTTAATGAATAATAGCTAACTACAACTATTGTTAGCTTGGTGACCCTCTGCAGCAGACGTACACCCTTAAGTTCACCCATACACCCTGTAAGTTCACAGAGCAGAGACACACAGAAAAGAATTCTACCATCCTCATTTTACAACGGGTAAACAGAAGGAAACATCAAAACTAACTCCCACATTCAGAAAACTACTTTACTAAACTGGATGAGAATTCTTCACATGATTAAATGCTTTGATGACTGGTGCCGTGATATGCCATGGAAAGGAGAAAAAAAAAAGTGGCTTTTCAGAAACCTTGTTTCCTACATCTCTGGCCAAAGTCTTCACTTCCTGAGTAGGGACCCTCTTAGGAACTACATTTGATAATTAAAATCTCCTGACAAATGCTTTATGAGATCCTTTACAACAGTAAAGATGCTCACTATAATGATCTAGTGAAATATCTACTTAGATAATCAAAATTACAGTCCCAACAAGATGCATGTGAAAGGAGGACACAGCATCTGGAGTTACAGACTGCTCTCAAGAGAAGGTCACTTCCATTGGGAAATAAGAATTAATGCTCTTAGCTTATTTTGTATCCCATTTCAGCAAATGCACAGCTTATATCTAGTAATTACATCCAAACATAAGTTACATGTTGAGTATCAACATTTAAGCCTCTCATCATGGTCTCGGGTATATTACACAGCTAGATTACTTTAATGGAAGCTAAAAGGACTTTTTGTGCCTCAGTGACATTGCTCAGTCAGGCCATTCTGGAAGCGTAAAGTGCTGCCACAGGCTGTTGTCCTTGATGTTTCCTCCCTGCCCCTCAAAGAAGCAGCATCTGTCTCTTGTGAAACTTCTGAATTGAGAAGTCTGGCACTGTCCTAAACTTGGGGACTCAGATTCCTCAAGAAGTTCACCAGCACCACACATCCATGGCCTGCTGCCACACCTGGGCAAACAGACTTTTGCATCTTCCATTGCAACCTGCTACCAATGTGCCACAGGGGCAGAATGAAACAATTAGTGAGTACACTAGTTACACCCAGTTTAAATCAGCCTGTGCATTCTTCTGAGCCTTACCCATCAGGGTGAAGCTATGGCACAAAAGCAGAATTGGGAAGCTCCTTATGTATCTCCCAGGCTTCAAATCCCTGCTGCCATCACTGATGCTCCCTGCCTGTCCCACCAGGCTGCCTGCTCACCCACCTCTGGTATCCACTCACCCACAGGGTTAGGTTCTGCTGTCTGCAGCCTCCAGTCTCCTTGAGGAAATGCAAGGAGGCACCAGACAGACTTTTCACTCAGGGAAAGGCATTGGTACAACTTTTGTAACTTCATCTTCAGAAATTGATACATGTTATGCTAAGGTCTTTAATGTATATAATTTTAACAGGCAAATGGACTGATTTTGGCTGCCTGGATGATGAATACTTTAAATACTGCCTTGCAGAGGTATTCAGTATAATTTGATTGCAGATCAAGCAGGGAGGTAAAAAGAGAAATGGACAGCAAAACACAAGTTCCTTTGAAATGAGGTTGAGAGCTGCAAGCCTCAAGTCTCCAAAGGCACCTCCAGGAAGCTCCTCCATCCAGTGGTCCCTCAGGCATATCTGAGCAGCCAAGATCTTGGGGCTCAAGGGTCCAGTCTACCTCAGTTCCTAGTCTCTTTGCATAGTAGGAAGCAAGCTGTGTGGGCAAAAAGGACACCAGCTAAACAGAAGCAAAGACAGTAGCAGTCTCTAGAATATTCCCCATTGCTACATTTGTCACTTCTCAGGTATAAACCAAAACCAAAGATTTTTCTTTTTCCTGATCTCTTACATTTAGCTCAAAAAGGCTAAAAATATATCAAACATGACAGCTATACATCTGGCTGAAATACATACTATCACATTATATCTTGTACTTGTGAAGTTTAGCCTCTCTCCCAAATTCTATATGGGATATTTCATTTTCTTTGCTCTAGGATTATTACAGTGTTTTCAGTGCTGGTTAACTGCCCATGAACTGCATATCTGCAAGGTCATGGCCCACAAATTAAGATGCATTTCTCCCCTCAGAAACAGTGAAAGGCTCTCTTTCCCTTCCTTAATCAGTTAAGTGCAGGCTGGACAGAATCCTTAAAAGTAAGAAAAGCAATGCCAACAAGGAGGATGGGACAGGATGATTTAATGGGTCTTCACCATCTTTGTTTCCGACAGCTGACACAGCAGATGAAATCTCTGGAACTGTGTATATACTTTGGTGGCTGGATGCTAATGCTTCATGGCAGACACTGTCTCTGTATAATTAGAATACAGGCTTATGAGAGCTAGGAAACAGCCAGTAGACTAATTAATTGTGGCAGGAAGCACATGCTTCTCCATTTCCTGGTAATTAACTGGCAGTAAATAAATTCTTTTTTTTTTTTTAAACAACCCACTTTTTTAATTAAAAAAATGGAGTTTGTAGGAATTCCACAATCAATACTAACTGAGACAGAAGAAATCCTCCAGAAGTAGAGGATGTTGGTAAGCACTCAGGTAAGTTTTCTTATGTTACAGTCAGACTCAGGCAAACAACTACTGGTTCCCTTACAGACATAACAAAGAATCTACAGACATTTTGTGGATCCCAGGCTAAGAGGAAAACGGCCAGAATGTTTGGATTTGAAAAAGTTTGTGACAGAGGGATTTTAGGTTGTTCAGAAACAGGGTTTACTTTGATGAGGAACAGTCACCAAGCACTTTCCATACTGGAGATTTCCCATATATGGATAATAGATACACTGCGATCTGCATAAAAAATGCTGTTCAACTCAAAACTTTTAGTATAAAGAAACTTGCAAATAAATATTTTTTTAATAAAGGAAAACACAACCACATGATGGATGACTGGAAATTGTTAGGGTTGGCCACTAGGAAATCACTTTCTAACCCACTTTGATTTTCAGTTATTTTCTCTCTTACAGAAAAACCTCTACAGGTAGGAGGAAATAGGACATCCACTGATGACAATAAGGCTATTCCTGTATGAATAAAGGTGAGATTTTTGCCTGCAGTTGGAATTAATCCCTGTTCACCAGCTGCCTTTTTAAAAATCATGAGCCATACTCCTGCTTGCCAAGATCTGACATAACCAGACAGCTTCATGGTTTCTGTAGGTACTTGGACTCTGGAAAGGATGACAAGGAAGGAAAGGTAGCTTAAGCAACTTTCCCCCCTTTCTACAATTCTCCAGTGAACACACCCCAGAGGAACACTCCAATCTGAGAGGTCTGCATGCTCACACATTACAGCTGTTGAGAAAGAAGTCCTAGAGGGCTTAACTCAAGGCTCTGAAAGCGTTGTATTTGCTTTAAAATGCATTAACAAAAGGCCACCACTGAAATCCAGGTAGGTACTCTTGTGTGTTTGTGGTGGCACATTAACCAAAACTCCCAGAGGAAGGCTGCTGACCTCAGCTTCAAGGTGCACCCACAAAGACATGTTCACGGCACAGGCGGAACAAATACCCATAGGTATTGCTGTAAAGTCCTTGAGCAGGAGGGATTACCTATGTTTTAGGAAGCTAAGGCTGACATTGTATTTTGGTTATCACTGTCTAGGTTAGTTTGAGCACTGGCTTCAGAGTCACAGTAAAGGCAGTATCCTTCCTTGTGTCTTCCTTAACTCTAAAGTTTACAATGGGTAAGAGGCTTCCCCACATACACAAAACTTGTTGAAACACACAAATAAAAGTCCCTCTGAGAGCATGAAGGACTGGCTGCTTTAGGACCTGCATTGCAGCACTGGATAGAGAGAAGTGCCCAGAAGCTCCCTTTTGTTTCCCCCATTCCTGCCCCTTCCTGAGCAGTTCATCCTTGGTAGGGAGTGGGGGGGATAGGATGGACACAGACATGCTCCAGCCCTGCTAATTGCTAACACAGAAGTGTTGAGCACAGACCCTTCCCACCAACTTGGCTAAAGCCATCTCAGACCTAGAAACACTTCCATGCTAGCAAGCAGGAGTATGAAGCTTGGGTGACACATACATGCTGCCAGTCTGCTTCCAGAATTGAGTGAGATTTGGTACTGTTTTGAGTTTTCACAGCACCATAAAAAATTATCATTTCATCTCAACTTGCCTGAGGGCAACAAACTGAGTGGTATAAAATAGGCCCTTAAGTTTCCTAACTTAGATTTGCAAGCCCATTAGAGAGCAGCGTTATTTTCAGGAAAGGATCCAAACATTTTATTATCATAGTCTGTTTGTGTAGAACATTTTAGTACATTCATCCATTTCTATTTACATATGAGTGGGGAAAAGCATTGCATTTAGTTCATAAAGAACACATTTCAAAGTAAAGCATTCAGTTCTGGGGCCTGCATGGCACCTTAAACTGTATCTCCCTACAGCCAGAGACACAAGGAAGCCATGTAGATAAATGTGTGTCCCTGCCCTCCATTTCTCTTTGCTCCAGAGACACCACAGAGTTAGAGGGCAAAAGGCATTTCTCAGGCCATGGAAGAAACATCCTCAGCTCTGCCAGGCAGTTTGATGTAATATGGTCAGATGGAGGTAAGCATGTCAGTGATTTTGCTATGAAGGAAGATTTGAGAAAGATGAGAAGCATCAAGAAGATGAGGAAGGCAAGTCCTGTGGTTCTGACACTTCAATGGCCTTTGATTAGGCTTCCTTTTTGGAATTTGAGGAGCAGAGTGTTTTGGGAACAATGCATCTGTCAGCTTTACAGTGGCTTCCCTTTCAGACCTCAGTGGTTTGCTATTGTGGAAATAAATTGACATATTTGCATGTGAAAACTCTCTATTATCATCTCTGGGCTCAAGACGGATTGAAAGCTAGCAGGTCTGGAAGGAAAAATATAATAGATTGCCCTTCAATAACAAAAAAACTAATTCCACCCCTCACTTGTCCTCTTCCCCCACCCTCAAAAGAAAGAAGAAAGACTCACCACCTCCTCCCCAGGTGTCAAGGGCCATAGGGGAAAGCTTTTCCCTTACCAGCCCTCTTAACACACACTCCCAGGGATTTTCAGTTTGTGTAAGCCTTGAAAAGTGCAAAATAACTGTTTCCATTCTGCAAATAGACCTGGCTTTGTATTTTTGCCCACCAGTCAAGCTAGGCTGAACAAAATACCATTTCTTCAGTCTTCTGCTGTTTCTTCACACACACTTGCTCGGTCTTTCAACTTGCAAGGCCCTATCTGAAGGAGATATTAAGCTCATATACCATCTTTTGCCCCCATGTGTGAGTTTAAGGCAAGGAGTACTTTACCTTTCTTTCCACTCCATGCACGACAGGTCAGCCTGATGTCAAAGACAACTTGCACAAAGACAACAGGAAAAATGAGGCCCTTATTGAGCAAAAACATCATCCTCTCTCCTTGAAAGTGATCAGGACCCGTTCTGAGCCCTGACAATGGATTATGCCAGCACCTCTTCTCTTCCCCTTCCCCAAACTTGCAATCTTACAGGAAAAGCAGACCTTTGTACTAAGGAGAAGGAAGCTATCAATAACAGTGAATTCCTGCATTTCAAGCCTTCTCCTTCCTGAGTCAAAACCAAAAGTTTCTGGCCAAATCCAGGAAAAAACAGAATATGCTAATTTTACAACACATTGTAAAGCATAGTAGCTGCAAAGAACTGGGATACCCTCTCAATAAGGCATCCAGACTTTCTATACTAACTGGACAGAACAGTAAACCTTTTAGTAACAAGCAAAGAATGCAAATAACATCCCACTAAGATAACCTTGAATAAAAACTTCAAATATCTCTACATTGGCCAAAAGAAAAGGTAAAAACTACTCACCATATTACAATAAGCTTCCACTGAACCTTCTGAACTTCTCAGTTGTGCAGGAGCTTCAGACTACAGATAAAGTAACAGATCACAGGGACCCCCTGAAAAACCCTCATGTCTATTCTCTCTAGGCTGATATATTTTTCAATCACCCACAGAGGGCTAAGAGAAACAAGATTTTTTTCTGTCCCCTCAGATATATTGACTTCCTGATTACTTCTTTTTCACCTTTCAGGTGCAAAGGTGCTAACAAGCATCCACTTTCCAGGTGCATTGGAATCACAAGCCATAGCAACCCCTCTAAAAGCTGCTAGCATAAAGATAATGTAAACAAATTCAGGCCAAGGTCACTGTCAGAAGCAGCAGACTGCTGATGGAAACAGATAACCCTTATAATGACTCTGTTCTGTTATTTCACAAAATTATTCATTAAAATATGGTGGGGTTTGCTCCAGATCCTGTACCATCACCCTTTATTATCTAGGTCAAGCTGTGTACCTGATACCAAAAAGCCAGTTAAAGAAACTCTCTAAGATTCAATTTTAGAGTTTTAGAAAGCAGGCATTCTTTATTGCAGTGCTGGATGCACGGGGGATAATTCCACCTAGCATGCATGCCACAGCTTCAGCACAAACAGGTTATGTGGAGTAACTAATTACATATTAATCAGATTAGTATACATATACGTTAAAATTATAGTAACTGATTACCATAGTACTGCTGACATCTGATCATGCACAACGAAGAATTCATTTGAGTCGAAGGGCTTCTTTTATGACCACCGACCCATTTGAGATTCTGTTGGCTGTCCTCGAAGTCTTTGTTCTTGTCCTTGTTCTTTGATCTTGAAGCTTAACACAGTTTCAATCACATGTGGTCAGTTTCAACATTGTTCCCATCTAGCGTACAGGAACATCTAGTCATAAGAGCAAAGAACTGCAAAACTTATGAGTAATTAATCACTTGACTACACTTTCGTAATTACCTCTGCTAGCTAGTCCCCTGGCTACACTTTTGTCTAGTTTCATTCATAATGTTAGTATATGATTTCTTAAAATCATTTATCAAATCTCACATTTAGTTATCTAGCAGCAAGCCAGTTTTCATAGCAGGTACAAAATATTAAAACCACAAAAAAAATATTTAAGCAAACCATACAGAATGTATGGACATATGCTATCATACCCTGAGCTAAAAGTACTGTCTTCCACATGTTTTATTCCTCCTGGTAGCCAGCCATGGTGAACTATATATGCAACAATATTTACTGGGGACTTGGGGATTTATTTTGCTTTTGCTGGAAGTGCTGTGCTTTGCACTGCATGATTCTGCCTTGAGTGCTCAGTTCCTGCTCAGTTGCAGCCACAGAGCAGTTCAGGCTAGCTATTCTAATGGCTTGTGACTAATGCTGCTCATTTGGGGCGCTTGAACCAAGTCCTGGAAAGACACCGTGCTATTTCTTCTTATTATTGAGAAGATCTTTTCCTGTCTTGGTAGAGCATTCTTGGAAGATTCAGGTGAAAAATGTCAGAACAAAGTGAGTAGAGAAATAGGAAGGGGTTTGGGTTTTTTTAAGTTGTGTGTGAAATAGCTTTTCTTTCTCCCTATCATGAATAGTACACAAGACTTTACTAATGCTTTATAATAAATGACTGGCCCGAATTATCACATTTTGCCTTTTGTGCAGGCAAAGCTCTCAAGAAAGACATGGTCTGTGCTTTTCTTGTCTAATTATTAAGGCTAACAGTGTGAGAACCTGGCTTAGCCATTTATACAGCACCAATCTTTCAAAAGATTCAAGCACCAGAAACACTATTCACCCTAGCCAACTTTAAATAACTAAACAAAGCACATTCACAGTTTGGAGCCTCTTCCCTGATGATCAGAAAGAGCTATGTCCAGAAGAAAGCCCACCCCACCATAAGTCTAACTTCTGAAGATGTCCATCATTACACTAAAAAACAGGGAAACTTCATCTCCACTGACCACAGTGACCATATTTGCTTTCGGTTCCCAGATAAATAGTACTGATATAAAGCAAGATTTGTAGCCTGACCAGGAAAGTGGTGTCTTTCAGAAGACATCAACCATCATGCTGTCAAAAGCCGAACAGGCTGTCTGAGGTTTCTTTACAACACAAAGTTAAATTTTCAATACTTTTGAAGCTCACTTGTACCAAAAGGAGGAAGTATCCAGCCACCTTGTGGAGGGACTTAAGGCTACCTTTCAGGTGCTTGAAGACACCGGCCATCTAGCAGAGTGCCCAATTTTAATTCCTTGAGACAGGGACCTTCAGCATGCCAAAGCTGCAGTATTTAAGTTAAATGGACACTCTCTAGTGATCTTCACAAATATTAGTCTCATTACCTAAATCTCTAGACATCTGCAGCGCTTGTCTCATCATTACTGCTCTAGCTAGCTAAAATGCAGACAGATTTGTGTTAAGCATACTAGAGCCCATCTGAAGTTATCTAAGTGGAATATTTGGAACTGACCAAAGGTTTTCAGATCCAACCTTAAGCTGAGCCTTCATACCACCCTGACCCCAAGCCTTTTAGAAAAGCTTGAAATAAACATCCTTCTGTTCTAAAACTTCAGGCTTCCATGTTCCTCCTTCTTCCAATTAATCTGAAATCAGAGATTTTCACATGTGATCAGTGCTTTTCATACAAGAAATGGTATAACCTTGTGCAAAGGGTACTTTAAAAATTTTCTGGTGTATACATTTGTTGTTAAGCCAAAACTGATACTAAATTAATTATCAGCTGGGGGATACGTCTACCCTTATTTAGAAAGGCAAGGAAAGGTCAAAGTACAGCATATGCTGTTATGTGCAGCAAAGATGCTGCTATTGATTAGCACTCTTGTCTGCATATGAGGGTGGAGTAGAGCCCCACAGATTGAGTTCATTGAGAAGAGCAAGGCTGCACAGAGCTGTATGATTCAGCTGCTCTCTCCTCTCCCTCTCTGCAGCACGGCAGTTTAACCAAGCAACTGAGCTGGAGCGAGACTCCAAAATTACACCCAGAGTAAGTGTGTGTGTAATAGAATTGTCAAAACAGAAGGAAGATTATTTCCACAGATACATAATACAGACAACTTGTTTGATGCAATGGCACTTGCTCAGAACAGGAAAGAAGGCAAGAGGTGTGTATGCTTTGGGGAATGAGTTTATAGGCTTAATGGCTCTGCTGGACATTGCTGTGTTATTATTATTAACTGTTTGTTGCATCTCTATTTTTAGAGTGTCAGTTTGATATACCAACAAACTAAGTGAAGTACAAACTTTTCCCACAGAGCCTTGGATCAATATGTCTAATTCCTCCTCTTGAAAAGAGCACTCTCAGGGTTAAGAGGTTACTTCTTGTCTCCATGTATATTCAATCATTTGCTTCTCTGATGAACTCGTAGGTGGCAAATCAGGGTAAATGGCAGCATGGTGTCCTCCTTTAGTCACTGTGTCACTAGAAATGAACATTCTACAGCTGGCAAAAGGAAAGGATATTGTGCTAAAAAAATGTTTAGCAGCAGTGATTTACAGTGCGGGTCTCAGGCTCAAATCCTGCCATATGGTAGGTTTGTTACAGATTATACCTTCTAGATGCTGGAAGATGTACTTTCAATTCACTCCTCCAAAAAGTCCTCAGATGGCGATGATGATGCTTCTTGCAAACATTGTCTAGATCTGAAACAGCTCCAGAGAAACACAGCACTGTATGCTGAGTTCTGTTCTGCCTCTTGCTTATACATTTGCTCAATGTTGTTTTTTAGGAGTCAGCAGTCATCAGAGACCGGGAACCTAAAAAGAACCATTTTTGAGGCAGATCACACGTACCACATATACCTTGCTCCTACATGTCCAATTGCATAGGGAAGTTTAAGAACGAAAGTTTCAGATCCTCCCAGAAAGTTAGAAAGAGCTTCGCTAAAACATTCAATACTCACTATATTAAGTATTAGCAGCAGATGAGGATTAACACAGGTGGGAGAAGGGTCCAAGGAACGTGGTGGTCCACAAAGGACCATAAGAAGCAAAGGGAGAAGTGGGGTTGGAGCCTAAGAAGGCTCCTAAGAACCTAGGGAGGTTTTACCATCTGAATATAAAATGACAGATTGACTGGGCAGATTTAGAAATACTTTTCCTTTATAGCAAGTGGCATGTGAAATAGCACACTGGGAGAACAGAAGGCCCTCATTCCTCTGTAACCCTGAACATAGTGTCATTTGCACCTTGGTCACATAGGCAGACAGCTTGAATCTCAGCATGTGCCTGAACAGTAGAGTAGGAAGAAAAGAGGGACAGTGAGAGGTGAAAGGACTTTCTCCAGGATGCACGACCCGTCAGTAGCACAGAAAATATCCAGGCTTCCTGGTGTCTTTACCACTAAGTGGTGCTGCCATCTGATTTGGGATCATCTTCAACTTAATGATTAGGTGTTTGAAATGCCTCAAATTGTCTTAATGTTTGAAGTCATCCTGAGATAGTCAGATCACTGGAACAATTCTGAGCATATTCTTATTCCTTCCCCAAGAGCTCTTTTATCGGTGTGCTCCACAGCTGTCCTTTGAGGAGCCTCCAGAGCCACATGATTAGGGATGGGGCAGGACAGGGGTAATCCTTTTTTCTCAGCAAGCATTTAGTCTAGAAATGGAAAATGCAAACATAAAAGCAGCTGCCATCAGCACATTTTCTTCCATATCAGCACTGTGATGCTGAATTCACTGTGGTTCAGCGAGAGCTGGGCCTGCGTTGCTTTTCAAGGATGCAATGAGCAGTATCTAATATGCTCATTATGGTAACTGTTATCAGACATATTTCTGCATCTGAGCATATCATGGCATTACAGCCAGTTTTATGTCTGTGTGCATATGAGGCAGGCAGTTGCCAAGCAAACATCCCTAATGTGTGTGCATCTTTCTTTGGGTAAAACAGGCCTCCACTGATCCCTCCTCACCTCCAACAGCTTCAGCAGTCTCAGAAGTCTTTTGCTCAGTGCACCTCTCTCCCTATGAGACCCTCATTAAGGTGTATACCTCCAGTGGCTTCAGGCCAGCCTTCTGTTCTGCAGTCATTAGCTCATTCCAGTGCACTATGAACAGGTACACAGCAGATGCCGTTATCGGAGCTGGCATTTACCAGCAATTAAAACACAATAGCTGTAGAGCTTATCAAGGTATTTCCTTTTTTGGAGGGTTACTTGCCTTATTTCCATATTCATAAGCAGACATAGCTGCAATCCCTGTTGATAAACATTGACATCTCACCTAATACATTAGTTACTTTGCATATTGGTGGTTTTTGAGCTTTCCAAACTGTCTTTGCATTTGCATTATCAAATTACCTGTTTCACAGTATTTCAGAAGTGTTTCTTCTCGTCCGAAATGAGTCACATGCCACTTCTTTGCCCCACACTGGTCCTC
>VYZV01044426.1:108170-152090 GCA_013401275.1 Pandion haliaetus
AAGATTTAGCACCTGAAACCCGCCACTAGAATTCAGCTTGCACTTTCTGGCAGAAAGCTAACTCTCACTACACATGGACAAGACTTACACGAGGTATTCCATGTTTTTCTTTATCTGCTGTAGGCCATTAAGACTGCCAGATGTGAATTGCTTTCATTGCTGCATTTGTTACTAAATGCATCTAAGAAAGAATGAATGACAATCAAGCTGGACTTTCAGAGCAGAGAATCCTATTCAGTAATCCTGAGATAACTGGAAATGAAAGCAGGAGTATCCTTCAGACCCACTGGATTCTATGGCTGGGCCAGGAAAGGAGACAGGGCTAAAAATGATGTGTAAAAAAACCCAACAACAACAACAAAAAAACCAAAAGCAAAAAACAACAAACCCCCCAAAAACACCTCCTCTTTTTAATTAAAATCTTAAAGACTCCCCTAGGTCCAGCTGGCTCCACTGAATTGTCATCTTCAGTTTCTCAGCATAGCATCAGTGCTGCATCATTTATGGAGGTGTATTTGCTTAAGAGTCGTCCTCGTTAAAATTCAATTACATTGAAACTATATAATCCCTCATTGTAATAACCTGATAAAAAGCCCTTAACTGCCACACCACGTGCCCATTTAGCAAGGAAATTAGCTCAGCAAAGAACACAGTCCTAATTTAGCAATTAGGGTGCAGTTTGTATCAGGCTATTTCAATATGATTGGAAGGCAATTTACAAGGTAGTTTTGCTTATTGCAAATTACTAAAGGCATGTCAATAGTGAACTGAATTCCCAGTGCATGTCTGGGTAGAGAATGATGTCTTTATGCATTTCCAAAAGTAAAAAAGCTATCATGAACAGGATCTTCTTTTTATAGTCATATTTGCTAAAACAATATATTACACTTTCTTTCTGTGCTAAAGGGTGAAGAGGATATATGTTACAAGAATGTATTACAAGATAAACCATATTCCTATGGTCCAAGGGAATTCTCATTGATTTTGAACTCCTTGATTTTTTGAAAGTTTAGATGTGAATTTTATGGTAAAATTCTCCTGGTAGTATCTTAGAAATAGTCAGTGGGATATAAGCTTTCTTTACTGTTCCCTGAAGAAACAGCTGTGGTTTGAGTGTGGTTGTGTTAGGATCTGCTTGTTGCTCTGGATGACTTTCCCAGATTTATTAATCACAAGGAGAAGATCACACCCCATAGAGCTTTCCACACTTTGACTCAATGATGAAATTAAGTTTTGGCTGTGCAACAAGAATATTTGTTGAGGGGTGGTACTGATGCCACAAAACACATTCATATAAGCTCCCCAATAGTCAACATGATATTCTCTACCTTCTCTCTGGAGCTTTTATGATCAGACCAGGTGATAAAAAAGCACATCTATGCAGCTTGCTCTCGGTACCCATTACTATCAGCAGTAGCAGCTTTTAATTACTGTGATATATTGGAAGCAGTGGGCCATTGCAAATCAAAGCTAAAAGATCCCCTAGAAACAAAGTTAGTGATGTGCTCGCAAGTTTTCAACACATAGAAGCCTACTAGTGCCCTTTGCCAGTGTAGTGGCATAACAGGTTTCAAAGACCATGGTTCAAGATAGCTCCAGGACTTCAGCTGTAAATTTGGGAAGTTTCAAATCAAGATTAGTGGGGAAAAGTCCAAGGGAAAGCAAAGCTGTCCTGACATTTAGGCTCTAGCCCCCAGTACAGGCAACATTTGTTTGGACCAGGATCTGATGTGATCAAGAGAAGCTGGTTTTATGGTGCCTTTTCACTTTGTCCATTATTAAGCTGTGCAGAAGCTGCATTCTTCCCTTGTTTTGTTTGTTTGTTTGTTTGTTTGGTTTGTTGGTTCTTTTAAAATAATGTTTCATGACAATTTTGAAAAGCCCTTTCACAGGAGCTAGTCAACAGAAGAGAGCTTGTTCTCACTGGAACTGTTTCTAACCCCACAATGTTGCAGGGAAGGAAGCATGAGAGTTCTTGAGGAGCAAGGGTACAACTCTGAGATTCACTCAGAGCCCTTTTTCTTTATATTCTTTCTATCTATCTTTCAGTTTATATTTAAACCTTCATTTTGGTTCCTTGCTGTTCATATTGTTATTAAGAGTTAATGGTTTCTCTAGAAGTATATATCTTTTATTTGTATGAGTGATTTTTATCTCATACTAAGTCTCTTTGCCATGTTAATGAAGTGAATTATTAAGTTCAACTAATGGAATTAATACCTTAATTTCCTTGGTATTTTTTAATAACAGAATTGAAATTCTATTCATTATTTATAAGTGTTTGTATAGAAACACAGATAGACTGATAGTTTTACTGTCCTCACGTGTAATATCAGAATAACATGAAGGGTTACCAGTAGTAAACCTGTACTGAAAATACCTTAACTAAATAGCTAATTGAATGAAACCTTTGTGCACATTTAGCTACACATAAATTTTTATGTGCAAAAGCATTATTACATCCATAAGTACCCACAGGCAAGATTTTACACAGATTTTTGCACAGGCAAGATTTTACGTGCAAAATTATCATGCATGTAGTTTCTGTTGGGAGGCAATGTTTCTATTTTTTTCCTCAGAAAAGGTGAGCTGCTTCATAAACACAAAGTTGATTTAGGAGAAATTTAGTGGTAGACCACACAGCGGTTGACTTTGGGGGTCCTATATTATTCACAGAATTGAAGCTTTCATTTAAAAACAACTCACAAAAATAAAACTTTCCCTTAACCTTTATAATGCAAAAAATGCCCTCGTCAGGCTCTTGCTGTGGTTTTGTTCATTTTCCCTTCTGAAACAGTCACAAATAGGAAAATGTAAGATGCATCTGCATGACTACCCAAGTTTTGGCAGTTTTGAATCAGGTCATTGTGGTTACAAAGTACAGAAAAATCAGGGGTTTTCAGGTGGATGGTCTTGCGTTGACACATTAAAAATAATTTATCAATGGCTCAGCGAATTCCTGGAGCCACAGCTCTAGGGATCCAAGCTCCCTAGCATCTCTGCTGAGATCCTGTGATGGTGATGTATGACTGTGCCTTTTGAGACTTCGGTCACGATCTTG
Source organism: Pandion haliaetus (assembly GCA_013401275.1). Lineage (NCBI taxonomy): Eukaryota > Metazoa > Chordata > Aves > Accipitriformes > Pandionidae > Pandion > Pandion haliaetus. Next base: position 111,232 of record VYZV01044426.1, read on the forward strand.
CAAGGTTTAAGTGATATTCTTTGAAGTTTGCAAGTGGAGACTGGAAAGATATAAAACAATCTGAAAACAGATTATCAGAAGCCATATAATCCATGACTTGTCTCCACTCCATAGGCTTTTCCCATATTCCCTGTCTCCAGTGGTCTAAGGGAGATCGCCCCTATTGCATCCATTCAATGACTGATTGGTTGGAACTGACTTATGATCTGCCAAGGAGCAGCAAAAGCAGGCTTCTCAGTGAGGGTGACAGTAAAGCTGGTAAGGCAATACCCTCACTGGCCAGGACACAGTCCCATAGTACCTGAAGGAGAAGAGCAGAGCAGGTCTGGTCATGATGGCCTCAAACACAGGCAACCGGGCTACTAGTAAAGTGGGAGAAGAGGTTGCAGTGTCTGTGAGTACACTTGGTCTCTGCTCCCAGTCTGCATAAAGAGCCCAGGAAGAGTACCTCCTGGCTCAGAGGAGGTTCTCAAATGGCATCAAGTCTATTGTGTTTGCCTTTGTGTGCTGCTGTGAAATCTCACCTATGAAACAGCTTTTCTTCTCCAGCTTCTGGGCACTACATAAGCAAATACGAGTAGGCAAATAACTACAGGGTGACTATAAAGCACTGCAAGGTTTATTCTGCTACAGACCTGTGATAATCAGCATCCGAAGTAGCTGTACAGTAGTCCATTCTGTACAAGTTACCGGCACAACCCTGTAGCATAAAATACTGCCAGGGTCCTGAGTTTGGGCAAATTGCTTAACCATGTAAATCCTACATTCTCCACCTACAGGATGAGGCAGGCAGAAGGGCTTAGAGACTGAAGTCCTGTATATTTGTATATGGCTTTGAAGACCATGGGTGAAAGATGCAACTGAAGGGCTCACTTACAGGAAGCTAGCACTTGAGGAGATGTGAAGTGGAAAGATCTGGGAGCTGGGCAAGAGATGAGGAGATGCATATGTTGGAACAGGGAATGAAGGAAGACATGCAACTGTGGTTGTTCCCTTTGGTGAGATGCCTTTAAAAAAGGAAAAAAAGGAAAAGAAGTAAGAGGCTGCCAAAATGGGCAGGCCTAACTGATTACATCAAACAAATTACCTCCCCACAGTGATTTATGGGCTAATCTCTCACCAGGGGTGCAACTTATCAGTGAACAGCCAGTACAATTAGTGCTGCTCCATGAATCACTCCTAGCTATGGCTCCTCTGCAGGACTTTCCCACAGAGTTTGTTATTACAACAAATGAAAGGTTTGCCTGCCCTCCTTTCACCCAGCCCAGGAATTGCTACTGAAGGCTGAGGATCACATCAGCAGGTTTCTGCAGCCTAAGCAGGGATCTGCTTAATTGCCAGGTCTAAGCCAAAGGGGCTGTACAGAGGGGCATAAACTGAGAACAGAGCTTAAAACTCCATGAGCAGGACAAGTGATGTACCCAGAAATGGAAAACTAGGTTTGGCTAACAAACAGTACTAGGAAGGGACATGTGATCTACTGGAAACTTACCCAAGCTCACTTTCTGTGTTATCCCATCTTAATAAAATGGGGCCTGAAAAAAAAACAGTTTAATATTTTTGAACTGGAAGAAGTGGGTATATGTATTTACTGTTCACTAAATTAATGAAGAATTAATCCTCTATGATACATAAATAGTGAGTCTTAAAATGCTTGAGATGATACCTTAAAAACAGCAACACAGGTAGCTGGGGATCTATATAAAATTCATTCTAATGTTTTCAGGCATAAGGGAATCACTGCAACAGCAGTGAAACTGTTCGCTCTCCTCCATTCTTGCTAGTATGTATGCTCACAGAATTGACTGTAATTTAAAAGACCATAATGCCTGGTTTACATTCCCCGAGTCAGAGAGAAGAGCTGCTTTCACAGCTTACAAGCAAGTGGTTACAAACTTTACTATCCATTATGGTTTCTGAAGAGACATTTTCAATCACATCCCTTTCATGGAAGAGGTTTGTTCTCTTTCTAGGATGCTCTGAGCCCATAATAGTGCCATTAGCAAATCAAGATGTAAGTCTGTATATAACAAGTGTTTGGATGATAGTTTTACCTTACAGAGAAAAACACCAGCCTTAACAAACAGAAGAGCTTCTTCTTTTCACTTTCTTTCAGCTTCTATTAGTGTCTAAATCTACCAGCCTGAAACAGGTTTCTTTGTCAAAGAAATATAGCTGAAGAGTATGATTTGACTTTGTGCTGCATGTGAAGTAGCTCAGAGCAGCAGCGCTGATGAAGGAATCAATACAAGCACATCGATAACAGGATGAGTGGGAAGTCTTTCACACTTTGCAGGTTTCCCCTGGGAAATCTGCTGCTGCTGCTGTGGAAATGATTGTTCATACAATGGTGTTTGCTGCAAGCATGCGAAGCTATGCAGAATTTATCCTGATTCTTCTTTCACTTCCTTATAGCATCATGGGTCCATATGGTCTGTAGAGCAGATATAATGGCCTCCAAGCACGTAATAGACTGTCAGCAAAAACAGGGGTTTGAACCCAGTTCTCATTGCACATGAGTGGAGGGAGCAATTTAGAAGTCAGCAGAATGAGGGTTTTGTCTTCTGTAGGAACCATCAGGTAACAGAGCATCCAGAAATAAGAGCATTGGCAGGACACACAGCGAGTGCTTACTGGAAAGCTTGTCCTACAGGGTTTGTTGAGGGTATCTTTCCTGCTGAGGGGGAGAAGGAAAAAATACTCATTTTTGTTGCAAGTTCCTCCTAGTCACTGATTTTTTTGCCTGGATCAAAGGAGTAATCCTCCTTTGTTTGTATGGCTGTAACATTTTTCCTATTAATTTCTGCTAAGCAGAAACAGGCTGTATCCAGACATTACGGTTGAAAGTGTGCAGGGGACAGGGATCCAGCACCCTGTTTGCAGTTAGCTAGAAAACTAGATTTCCAACATCCTGAAGTGGCATGGCATCCATTTACATCAGAGCAGGGCTGTACTTTTCTATCATCCGCACATTTCTTTCTATTAAGTGGGAGAAGCTTCCTGAGATAAGTGTGGTATTTCAAACAGCTCTGATTCCCAGGCATACTGTCCAAAGGTCTCAAACCCAATTTGAAGAGGTGTTGTATACTCTTTGACCCCAGTCTCATCCCATAATGCAACAATTCCTAATTTACTTCAATGTGATTGCAAGGAACATTGAGTGAAGTCTGGCTTTGAGTTCACATGGCAAATGATGACAGAAATGTCAGCACTGAAATCACTGACCCAAAGTAAAAGAGTGCCCTTGTAAATGTCTCAGGCTTGAATTAATCCCTCATACCCTCTCGTAGCTTCTACTGAGTGGGATCTGTTCAGCTCTGACTGTATTTGGCATCTGGATCCACAAAATGGAGAAGTCCAGGCTCCTTTTTGAGCCTGTAAATTTCCAGGCTTGAAATGTTTTTGAGGAGTATCCTGTGATTTTAACCAGGCATCAAGCCAAATGGCAGCAAATCTGGTCTGAGGCTGTAATGGTAGGGGGGAAGGAAATATAGATGTGGTAACTGCCTATAGCTTGTAAGTGTAAAACCATTGTTTGTACATTATTTCCATTGTCAGTTGACATCTGTGTTCCAGTTCTAATTCTGCCCTTGAGATGATGGGGCATCACCAGCTTTTCAATACTTTTGCAAGGTGATCTTCAATGACTGCCTCAGAAACTCAACCTCTCCAGCTCCGAACAACTTTAGGGAACCAGAAAGGGTTGGCATTCAAAAGCAAAGCTATGGTGTTTGTTCCTGAGGATACGAGTCATGCTAATCTTCTCTGAATGCCTAACATAAGGTGCTTCCAAGTCTAAATCCAGTCTCTGTGTGCTTGTGTAATGCATACATCCACTGCTGTGCAGTGAGATGCACAGGAGCCACTTAGAGCAGAATTTGGCCTTGCCATCTTTGAGAACTACAAATGCAGATATCTGCAAATATCTTCACTAGTAAGTCCATAACAATAAAGAAAGTGATGAGTTAAGGAATAATTATTCAGTAATTTATGTAGCAAAAGAAATAGGTCTACCCAATAACATACCCAAACACGAGATTTAACGCAAACAAAAGAAGAAACTTTCCACATACCTCAAAATAAACCTGCAGGACATCCTGCTGCAAGGTGTTGTAGGGGACAAAGAAAGGTTCAAGAAGCAATGAGACACATTTATTAAACTGGGTCATTCGGAGTCTATTAACATTATGGTCTAGTTACCACCTTTGACACAGTAAGTCCTTAAGTCAAAGTTTGTTGGCACTCAGGTGCGTGTATTCCAGGAAGAAGTGAGCCATACTGAGACTCTTTGGACATGTGTCAGCTGCTGGAGATGGGATATTGACTTAAAAGAGATGTAGGTCTGGCCCAGTACAGTTGCGCTTGTGCACTGTGGTTCCTAGACTCAGTACTAAACATCTTTGCCCTCTCCAACTTTGAAAATGTCAGACATAATATTCCTGTTTTCTCTTTCTGCTGCTAGACAGCTGCTGCATTCCTTCCTGGGAAAGAATTTTAGTGTGGTTTGATGCCGTATTTTGGGCTGCTGTAAGGGTTTCTAACCCTAAAAGTAACAGGAATTATTCACTGTGTGCTCCAAAGCCCAGCATTTGCAAGCTGTGTTCTGTTGTTTTTCCTCCACTGCATTAGGAAAAGATATCTTTTGGCCACTGGCATTTCAAATGCAAATCACTGAAAAGAATCCATGTCCTCAAGGAAAAAAACACATGATTAAACATATGGTCCTGTAATCTTCTGTATCCCTAGTCAGCCCACTAAAGAGGAAAGGAAAAGCCATAATTTGTGATTAAGTGTGGAAGCGGTATGGTGGACAACACAAGACTGAAATTAAATTAATTCTCTCTTATTATTTAGATAATACTGATTTCTAGATTACAGACCTATTTTGTAGGCATGGCACGTATGCACTGCCTTAAGCTCATATCATCACACTATTGGTCTCTGGAGTTATTCCTTTATTGCCTCGGAAGATCACAGTGTGGAGAGGTGACAAATAGGCCCATCTCAGGGGTAGTTAAAAAGTGCCTTTTTCTTATTAGATTACTTCTTCCTTGCACAGAGAGACACTGTAGCAGAGAACTAAGTGAGCATTAAAGTGTGAAATTAATTTCTGATTGCCAAATGAAGAGGAAGACGGGACTGTATAAGAACAAAGTATATTCACAGTGAAGAAGGCACTTCAGAATACCTCATGTTGTTCTCCTCTGTCAGTGCCATTGTACCTATGGGACCACTAGTTTCCCCCATAAAGGAGAAGTTCTGCCAGGCATCAGCTCAGACTACATGACCTAACTGTGGTTGCAAACAGACCTTGCTCTGGCTCCAACTTCAAAACCCTTATCTGGAGACAAGGTTCTTTTACCACTGACTATAACAAATATGAAACATATATGTGGCAGATGGTCTAGATGAAACGATCCTCAGACATGAGTGGCGTGAAAGATCACAGCAGTGCTGCACATCTGATTTTGAAAAGGAAGAAGAGTTGGAGCACTTGTGGCAGAGGAAAGGACAGTCCACTATCATGATTTTGGCAATTTCCAGAACTCTTCCCGCCCTGTTTCTGTGGCAAGGAGGTTCAGCACTCTTTACTTCAGAAAATAAACCCATTCTTGCTCATAACTAAGAAGTCCAACTTCTTGGAAAACTTTTGTGTGACTCCAGATATGAGGCATGGTTCTAGCAATGTCCAAATTTGTGTTCTGGTTGTCTTACCCAAATGTTTTTATCTAAGAGTAAAGAAAGAGTCAGCCAAGGATCTGTACTGAGCATCCCTGCATTTTTGTGGTTTCTTTGTGAAAATGCTTTCTGTGAGCTTGACCTTCCAAAGCAGTGATACTTTCTAAATACAACAATCATAGCCCTTTTGCATCTGGATCCAAATGAAGTGGATACAGTGACAGAAAATAAGCCCACTGCAGCTGTGTTGAAACAAATTGCTTGGCCTCCAGGAAATCAACCACAATGTTTTTCAGAAAATGTTTTTTACAGCTTCCCTGATCATCGCCATCCACTGAGTAATTATGCACCAGAGCAGTCATCCCCACATTTTACTGGTAAGGTGACTGATGCAGCTACTGCTGCTGATTTGATATTGTCCGGATATTGTCCAGATTGTACATTTCCTTTCATTGGGAAGCTGCTGCATCTGTGCGCAGACATTGGGATCCTGTAAGGCTAGGGAACCTTTACTTCCATTGCCACATTGCCTGCATTGTCTGCCTATATAGGAAAAATCAGTAGTCTCCCACACTGGTCCCACTCAAGAGTATCAGCAGGTCCGCCCAGTGTTTGTGCACACGGTGTGTCATTCCCCCCTGAAATTCTGGAAACTCTGGGCTCAGTGTTTCCTGCAGAGCTGCCTGGTGACTACTTAGCAGCAACTGAGAATTCAGGCTGCCTTCTCAATAGTGCAATCTGAGCCCTTAGAAAAACAATGGAGTGAGCCTCACAGTGCACCTTCCCTATGAGACAGTATTATTGATCTTGATTTTAGACATGGAAACTAAAAAATTAAGTCATTCATGCTTATTTACCACAGGTAATGAAAGACTTAAGCAGAGAAGCCTGACTTTCTAATTCTGCCTTTTGTATCTGCCATCCCTTCCCTCCCTTTCCTATTCTGGCGGGAACCTTTCTTCCCTAGTGCCCATGAGGGGTCCCAAAGAAAGTCTGGGCACTGAGGGGTGAAGCTGCCAGTTCACAGTGGGCACAGGGCCGTGCCAAGGACTTTGCTAGAAGCCAGTGCTCAGTGACAGCCCATACAGAGGACTCTGTTTTATACAAGAAACCCAAGGAAAGCCATGCTATCAGAACACCAGCTCCTTCTTCCATGGCATGGCAAACACTCTTCCCACGAGGAGAATCTCACACCGATTTTAAATCCAGCCAGAAACCACTCCTATGAGTGATCAGAGACAGGTGGACATCATATATGCAGTGCAATGAGCAAGCTATTTAGTCTCTTCTTTCTGGAGCAAGTACAAAAGCAATTAACAAACACAGCACGAGCTTCCATCTGAAAAGCCATTTCTTGCGTACATAAAGCAGATGAACTCCATATCCCTTTAGGGTTTTACTGGAAAAGGGCCAGTGATTTCTCATAATTAAATACAATTGCCTCAGTTGTATGGACATTATCAATAAAGAGCCATGTTCCTCCTGCAAAACTCATTGATGCTAGTGAACACACTGTGTTTTAAAAAATACGCAATATTATTAAGATCATTATTATCTGGGAGCTTCCTTCTTTGATTTTGAGCTTAATCAGAAATGAATTTTAGCAGGTTGCTTCTGAGATCTCCTTCTTATAAAATGTGTTTTGTAAAAAGTAGCTACAATAGTAAATGTCTCCTTTGAAAATATTATCGTCAAAGTTTTTAAAGCTTTAAGTGTGATTTGTTGTTATTCCTTCAGCTTCAGCACTGAACCAGTGCCTCTCACCATTCATACTGCAGTGATGCAGTGCTCCACACAGAGCTGGCTTCGTTTTAATGCCACGTAATGCAAATTTCCTCTGAAGCAATTTCACTGTGAAAGTTAGCACCTCATATAAATACGTTAACTATCCATATACATTTCTAGTATCAATAGTATATTGTGGCTTGACAGCTGATCAGACTTACCCTTCTACATTTAAAGTTATTCATGGAATCTACATCGTTCCTATCCCTACCTCTGAAGAACTTTTGTATTTCACTCCATTTTATTTTTATTTGGGGCTTTTCTATTTCCATCAATCCCTATAGCCAGATGACTTAAGCTTTAGCTATACCACATATCTGAAAATGTGTGTTTCTAATGCTGTAGAGGTTTCCACACTCTCTAAAGCTCCTTTTTTGCTTGTAGAAAGAATAAGACTGCATAGTTACAGGCTCTTGCTCTGGAAGCAAGTTATAATTGGGATTTGTCAAGTTGATGGGGAGAAGTCTATAAAGAATATGTCAGGAATATTCAGTGATTCTCTTTGGCTTCTGAAAAGCATCCTTTCAAATTCTCTTTTTCATTTATGTTACTTGGTTTACCCTTGTACTTAACAGCAAGTTTCAGTCTTATGTTTTACAGTTTGTAAACAGAATCATACAGCACTGAATTGGACCCTGAGAAATTTCAGGTTAATATAACTAAAAAAACTGTATAACCTAAATGACCATTGTATTAGCAAAAAGGGTGTATTTTCATGAGTGCAAGCAAGCCCTTCTGCAGGAATTCTGTGTATTTAAAACCCATGAGCTTTCCCTCATGTTTTATCATCAGCTGCTTACAATATGAAGAAAAGCAGATGTCTTGCTACCAAGAAAACATTTCCTTCTCAAACCTAGTGGTTAAATATTTAGAGTGCACTTCAAAGGCCATGAGGCAAAGCTTTAAAAAAGCTGTGTGTTGAAAGAAAAAAATATTATGTGAACTTCTGAGATGTGGAAAGAACTATAATAAATTTTCCAAAGCCCAAAACACTGCTTTACAAAACATTTTTATAAGATTATGAGGTTTGTTTTGCCACATGTTCCATTTTCAAAATGCATCATCAAATCAAACAGCTGAAACTTTTATAGAGAATCCTTCCTAGCCCCAAGACCTCATCCTCTTCTCCCCTTCCAAAATAGACACAGAACAAAATAACCTGGAAAGTCAGTTTGTTGATGATACTGATTGTATTTTAGAACATCTGATAGAAAGCCCATAATCTTTTCAGGTTTTTATGGGTTTTCCTTTTTTTCTTCTGGCTCTTTGTCACCTTCCAGACTGAGAGGAACATTACTGTGAGCAGATTTAGGCACGAGGTTTTTCCAGACCTAGCTGAATCTAGATAGAAATTACTTCTGGGGTGTATGCAGTCAGTCTGTTTGCCTGGCTGTCACTGCCAAGAAGTTGAATAAAGCTCTGCACTTAAAGAGAGTGTAGAAGCAAAAGTGAATACACCTCAGCAAAGACCTGAAGCTAAACATGGAATACAAGCAGGTCTCCTTTCTGTTCATTAAAAAGCTTATCTTTAATTAATCTCAGTCCATAGCCCTCTTATGCCTCTCTGGATGTCCCCTACTTACTACTGTGTGCTTTATTTTGTGCTTTGTTATGTTGAGATTCTGCATACCATATCTCTGCCCTGACACCAGGTATCTGAGTTTTACAAAGACATACTTAATTACAGCAGTATCCAACTCTTGTAATGTTTAACATCTGCAATACAGATGGCTGCACTGAAGACGGTCACCCTACAGTCTCCTCGCAGTCATTGGACACAAGTGACAGTGGAGATGATTAACTACAATGCCCAGCTCAGCTATCGATGTCTACACTGCAAACGTTAACATTTGTTCAGATTAATCCTATCCCTAGAATCTGACTGAAAAATCCTTCTTTGATTCTGTTCTTGTTCCATTTCATTTCCAATTCTATTTCATTCCCCCTAGTTGTCAGCGGGGACTATCTTCTCCAGCTATCTGCCCTCTACTCTCATATCTTGTGTGGATACATACAGCCATTATATTCTGTAGGGCCTGGGCATCTCCGGAAACAGAGGTCAATGATACATTTTCATGAGCAGCCTTTTCACAGACAAAAAGATGCCACATCTCCCTGACAGGATACTAAAGTACAAAATGACTGAAGGTTTTGCCACTTACGCACATGAGCTCAGTCCTGAGCTGAAGTTAAAATCAAACAACTATTCCTTTTTCCTCATAGCAGGCATCACATTCAGGAGCTGAGATGCAAAAATCCAGATGAAACATTTCACTGCAATTTGGTGCAATATTTTACCTTCCCAAATGTCAGTCACTGTTTTGCAAAATGGCTAATGTGATATCAAAATAACACAATTTAATTCTCACCTGGTACAAGCCTCCTACTGTCCCAGGAAAGTGTGTGCTACAAGGACTGTTGTCTGCCCAGCACTAGAGACATTAAGATGGAGATTCTCAAAACTATCTACAGGACACTTAGACCTTCAAAAATTCCATTAAAAATTCTTTCTGTAGGGCATTTGCTGCACTGCAGAATTAATTCTTTTGAATAATATTAAGTCCCCTCCAAGGCCTCCATTGAGCTTTTTCAGGACAGGTGGAATATTAAAATTATAGGACCATCCTATATAATTATTGCTTCAGGGGTAAATAGGCAAAGCTTGGGTCTGCATAGGAATAAACGTATTAACAATGCAAAACACTGCCTCGGAGGAAAAAAAATTAATCTTAGGTTCCAAGATCACACACCACCTGTTTGAATTCCCCTGCTGGGAAGAGCAGATTCCCAAAGTCTGCTGCTGCTTCTGCTCTTTCTGATTTGCTTTGCTATATGTAAACAAGGCTTCCTCCCACATGAGTAGGAGATTTTTCCTCCTTTCCCTTTCTTTCCTTCTTTTTTTGAAGTCACAGTTACAGATCAAAGCTTATTCCTTTGCTCTTGGAAAAAATAAAAACCTCGTCTCCCTGCCCCCTGCCCCGTTTCTCCATATATGCATATGTGTATATATATATAAAAAAATATATGAAAAAATATTATTTAATTTATCTGGAAATTACTTTTACAGTAGTACTGAAAGAGAAAAAAATTTCTATTAAGAGGAATATATACAATTGTTATTCCCTCTGTATAAAATTGTTACATATTTTTATTCTCCAAGACTGCAATTCACCTTTGTGCAGTGGGCTCCAGTACATGATGTGCATACCTTCATTCCTAAAGGTCAACCTGAGTGTCTCTATCATGATGCCTCATTTTTAGTCTTCTCCTGAAGGTCATTTCTGTAGCTCTGAATTCTTTATTATGTGTGACAACTAAGTGACCAATAAGTACATATTTTCAATTAAGAACTGCCTCTGATTCTCCAGCTTTTCTCTCACAGGTTACAAATCTTCCAGAGGACAGCAGGTTTTGGTAATAAGTGATCTGAGCCTCCAACCACTGAGCTGAAGTGTAAGGATGTGGTAGATACTTCCGAGAAATCCAAATAATCTGCAAGCCTTGGAAGTGAAAAAGTTTTCTAATCCAAGGGCATCATTTAGGTTCTTTATGCATCAATACCGATGCATAAAAAACATGTAAGAAAAATTACTTGGATCCAGAATGAGAAATACCCAGCCGAGTTTAGGCACGGTGCGTATGGATTAATGATTTGGATGCCCTTCAGGGCCGAAAGTTCTCAGGCTCATCTGAAAAATTCACAAACCTCCTGGTTAAAGACATTCTCCAACACTCTTCATAAAAAATGCTTTTTCTAAATGGCAGGAATTTTGGTATCTTTCAGGCTTGGCCAGGGAACCCAAATTACACACTGAGAGGAAGGGGCAGCCCCAGGAGTTGCTCAGCTCTGTGGTCCAGGGGTGACACCCGTTCAAATGAGTTGATGGGTGCTCTCCCATCTCTCTGGAGCACCTTTCAAACTCAGGGGGTCACTCCTCAGGGGTATGGGACACATTATGGGATGCAGGGGAAGAGCATTTCAGGATTGCACAAGACTCATTATGGGATGCTTAGGCGAAGAACCAAAGGGATGGATCTAGGTGATTTGGGAACAAGCATGGGAAAACAGAGAGAAAATGGGATAAAAGGGGCTGGTTGCCTGTACACAGGTTGCTGGGAAGTGCACTTTTATGACTCTGCATGGTGTCTGATCAGCGCAGTCTGCCTTATCTTATTAAATTCCCTTTCTAACTATTTTTCTCTTCTGTGTGCATGCGTGTGCAGGGGTCTAAGTGCCAACAACTGGAGAGGGATCAAGGGTCAGAGGTCCATATGTCTGTGGTGCCAGCAACTGGTGGCAGTGCAGGTGTGTGAATGAGTGTGTCAGCACTAGCAAATAACAAGCCAGACTGGCTGGTGAAGTGGCCTGGGAATCCGGTGTGTTCATGTCTCTGAGAGTGAGCCCATGGGAGGAGCTGGCTACCAGAGGGCCAGCTGCCAGTGACCTTTGTGTGTGTGCATGTGTGTACATGCGTGTTTCTGTGAACTACGTGTCTTTACCAGCAGCTGGAGTGGGGCTGTGGACCTCCAGGGTATGTCCAGGTGCCAGGAACTGGGGAGACTGGGATCCAGGGATCAGGTGCTGCCTAAAGCCAGCTGCTGGAGGGATACACATTGTACATATATTCAGATGTGTACATACATATATTTCCCACTCATGGACCTTCTTCCTGACCAGCCAGACAGGGGAACAGGATGAGGCCACTGAGGCTGTTTATGTTTGTGTCAGTGCTGAGTTTGTTTGTCTGTGCTGATCTGTGTGCCCACTTGTCTATGTATGTGCTGTACACGTGCGGGTTTGTGTGTGTGCCTACTGGGAATGCACACACAGCCCTGGGATACGGAGCTGTGGCAGCCTCACCTCTGTCAGGCCACTGGATTTCACACACACAGAGCCTGCTAACAATTTGCAGTTGTTTTACTTTAGAAATGGGACTTGAAGTAAGAAACTTTATTTTCTCTCTGGGTTCCTCTTGAACCATTACCACTCCTGCTGAAGGTTTTGCCAGCCCAGCTTCTGGTGTGAAGCATATGCAGCATTCACTAATAATAATAACAGCAACACAGTGCTTACATTGCAATCTATGTCTTAAAAGCTCTTTGAAAATATCTGCTAATTAACTCAATTAATTAAAACAATTAGTCTGTAGAAACACTACACACTTTTCAAGTCATCCACTTGTAAAGCATTTCCCTTCTAATTTTTAAGAACTAAAAATATAAGTGCAATGAATTCCCTTAATACCTGTCATTCTTACTCTGTGCCAATTAAGAGCTCGCATATAACTACCTAACAACTAGAAATAGAGAGACAGAGTGTGTGAGAGAAGGGAAGATTGTTTTAAGGTATTAAAGGGAAAATAATTAAATATTTGTTCAGGAGTAATTGTGCATAAATTGCATGAGAATTAAATTTTATATCAATAGTACATCTTAATTAGTGTCTTTTCATGATCGATGCTTAATTCACTCACAATTGTTTTCCTTTACTTTAAATTAAGTACTTCTTTGTAAGCCCTTTACTTAAATCCATTACCCATGACTTTTTTACTTGATAGTAGAACTGATGCTTGTGATGTTATTAAATGTCTGCAGGTCCCCACTACGATCCCATAGAGTCATAACTTCTCAACTTATTTCTCATATTCATTGGAATTCATTTTAGTATTTCTTGACTTAGCTCATAGTATATTTTTATATATGTATATTAAAAAATACATGGGCAAAGTAGGCTTGTGCACTTAGCTGGAAGCAGCAGCCTTCTTAACTTTTGGAGATGAAAGGTTAATTACGTCATGGTGCTAAAGGGAAGACAGTATTAAATAATAGAACAGGAAGATGTGAATTAAATCAGAGCATCTTCTGATTCGTATGATGGAGCACTGTTATAACAGGTGCATCAGAGCTACCTTGGCTGCTGGAGGTCATCCAGTCAAATCTTGCTGAATTATGCACGAACAGGCAATTTTATGGATAATAAAAACACTGATAGAATTTTGCATAAGCATATTTCTTCCAGGGAGGATGTCTGACTCACTATTGTCAGAAACATCAAGTTTTGGCAGTTCCTAAAAGCAGATTTCCAATCTGTAAGTAAAGTTGCAGTTCAAGATGGAAAAGTCTATGTCTTGGTCACAGAGATAGTGACGAATTGCCACTATAAAACCTGTAGGAGGAGAACTCATTAAAAAAAAACCAAACCCAAAAGCCAAAAAAACCACCCAGGTCAGTGTACTCAACATAAGATTTGGAGGATGCTTCTCTTTCCACATGTAACTTCCTATATGTTAACCATACATATCTGTGTCCCCACAGATGATACATCACATCTCCATTTCTATTTTTCATCATTTTAATATGGAAAATATGTGTAATCTTGGTTCTTTACTGAAAAATGGACATGACAGACAAGTATTAACAATGATTTAGGAATAACTGTATTGACAGCTCTTATTAACATGTAGTTTTGCAAGTAAAGCTGAGAACATAAGAACAGCTCTACTGGATCAGACCACTGGTGCATCTAGCCAAATACTTTGATAGTCGACATAGAGGACATCTAAGAGAGCAAGGATGCCTGGGCTTTTGTTTTAATCCATTCTCTTTGTATTTCCCAGTTTCCATGCTTGTTGTATTAAGGTTAATAGAGGATATAATCCTGTGAATCCCCTTTGGTATCTTTTTTATCGATCTGGGGTTCATGAATTTGTGTGGTTTCTTACTGAGCATCTTGATACTATCTGCCTCTACAGCCTCGTGTGACAAAACTGTTGCAGTAATTTCAGTTATTGTTATAACTAGTTGAATCTCATCCTTCAAGAAGGAAGAAGTTAACACCTCCATGATCTTAGTTGATATCCCTTCAATAACAGTTTACATTTAAGATGTTTATGCCAAATTGTCAGAAACACTTTAGAAAGAGTCGCAGATGAATGTGATTTACAGTAGGCCAGCATCCTTTTTGCCTGAAGACATCCAATGAGGTAATAGCAAAGCTGAGCACAAATCTTGGAAGTCTTTATCCCTAGCCACTAGGTCTAGCCACTCTTACTGGGTTGTATTTGAAAGGCACTGTCATCACAGAGGAGGTGTGAAATGGGAGGAGTTAGATTAACTGGTGTTTTCAGGTAGAAGATGAAACAGCACTCACTGCACGCCATGCCCCCAGAGTAAGAGTTTCTGCTGTAAACAACATGTCAGCATGCATAAAGGAGAAAGATCAAGAAGTGGATATGTTAGTTATAATGGGACTACAGGACATCATTACAGTGTGGCCATGGGAGACACATATGCAGTCTTTGAAACATATTCAAGGAAGCTGAAATCAAAGGTCATTCTGAAAAGAGCTATTAGGACAACTTAAGAATGATGAGATAAGCTTAGCTCCTTTAGCCTCACTAAACAAGAGGGTGAATTGAATGACCTGCCATGGCATCTTCTAGCCTTCATTTCCTCTGTTTGAGAGTCTGAGAAGAGCTATAAATACATGATGTAAATATTCATGAAGAAGAGAAGCCGTTTCTGTTGAAACAAGACAAGTTTTTAAATTAAAGCACAAAAAATGGATGTAAATTGACTAAGCCAAAAATTAGAAGGTTTCAAATTATATTCTAAATCAGCCTTTCTATAGGAATAATAGAGACAGAAATAACAATTGTAAGCAGCAGCTCAATCTTGTTATAAACAGGGTAGATAATGAAGTTACCATTAATAACTGGAGGCCAGATTTGGTGATCCAGGAATTTCTATATTCCAAGGACTTTCTGCTAGTTAGTCTACCAGGCTTATCTTCAGGGGATAACACCCAAGGTTATTCACATGTGGAATGGAAACCAAAAGTGTTTAGTAAGACAGCATGAGCCTGCTATGAAATTCTGATTGAGAAGATGATGTGGAGGCAAGAGCAGAGATAATCTCCCCCCATTCTTGCTGTGAGATCATTGCCCTGTTGCATTCTGCTTTAATTGCTTCAGTACTAAATCTGATACCTGTGGACATTCATACTAAAAGTATCCTGACAGGTGCCTGCTTCTGTACAGACCTCTATGAGAAATAGTCTAGCGGCTAGCAGAAACTTGTTCCTTCAAGAACTTTAATGACATTAAAAGCTGCTCATTTGATAAGAGCTGTTATTTTAGTGATAACTAAAGAGACATGTTGAATGTAAAAAAGATGGTTAGTTCTTTGAAGGCCACTTTATTTTGATTTACTTTGGAGTTGAAAACACAGAATGTGGCAGAGCAAGAGAAGTCAAGTTAAGAAGACATTCAGAAATTAAGAACCAGCCTAGACCTTAACTGAGCTACCAAAGAATAAAGGTCTGGTAGTTTTCTACATCATATATGCTGTCAACACTGTCAATATGTATGTCTTTTCACACTTGGACAATATCCTCATGCTGACACGTTAGCATTTTAACGGCTAAGTTTCCTGAAAAATTTTCTCTCAGCCACATTTTCAATTCACCAAGAACACAAAGCCAAGTTTACATATCTATATGGTCAGTAGCCAGACTTTCCTATAAAACACTTGAAGATATTCTTTTAGAATAAATCAGATCCCATTCATGTGGTTCAGGTATGGCCACATCTTACAAAATGCACAGGATCCAGTCATTTGTAATGTAACACTTAATATTAAGATCTCAGAAAAGTACAGCACTGTGCTCTTCATGGAAATATGCTTCAGCTAGGGACCCTAGATGGCTGAAAATTGATCTTTAAATCAATCTGATTATAACTCATTTAGAAGGCTCAGTTCCACTTTCAGAGTTAGCTGGAACTTTAACACTGACTTCAGTGGGACCACAATCTATCATCAAGTCAATATTCAAAAGCAAGTAGCCAAAGCAGCATTTTTAACATGTAATACCTGATTTAAAGTAAGGAGAACAAGGAGTGAAAGAAAGGAGAATGGGTTGTGCATGAGAAAGTGTAAAAGAAACAGAGATATAATTGCTAATGGGAAAAAAGACGTAGGTTTCTGAAGGTGATATTAATGAAAAAAATGAGAGAATTTCCATATTTTGCCAGTGGAAAAATACAGTGATTTTCTAATGGTGGATGTTGAAAGCCCATCATCACAAAGTGGGGTTAAGATAAAACACCTCCACACAGAGGATAATCTCACAGTCATGTCAGAATGGAGGATGGGACAGACAATCTATTCAATACTTCAGTTCCCGCATTCTGCCTTTCTGTCTATCAACTATATTCACTTCCCTCTTTTATGAGGTATATAATAATTTCATTGTACCGTGCATGGTTAATCTCTTGCTGCAATTTCTGAAATCTGTGAAATCACTTTTTATGCAGTTTATATTTCAAATCTCTTCAGGGTAGATTTGTGGCTCTCTATAATTCTTTTTTCCCTGCAGGAAGTGTTTCAAAAACAAGATGCAGTCACAAAATGTTCCTTTTACTGGATGACTGTACATGTTCACTTGATTTTTATCTTTCTGAAGACAAACGTATCATCACATTCTCCCAGGAACTTGTAGTGAAATACTTGAAATACTTTCCATGAATTTTATGAAAGTTGTGATAACATTCATATGGCTGAAACACGGCTATGTATTAATAACAAAATGAAATACAATGTTCCTCATGCTCAGAAAGATTTATTAGGAAGGCATGAATAAATAATCTCAACAACTTGAGCTGAAGGATTCATGCAGCAGCTTGTCCCATTGATGGGTCCATACCCTCAGATACAGCCTACCAAAGGGAAGATTTAATATAAGCATATTACTATGGAAGTTCGTTGATTTTACACAAAAGCCCTGCCCCTGCTGCCCCCAAAACCCCACTGTTTTCACTTCCTCTTAGACACATACCCAAAGCAAAACAGACAAAACAACTTCTGAACGTGAATTGTTAACTTTTGTGAAGATGCCCATGGGTGATGGCATTAACACAGTCACAGATTTCTTTTGGGGTAGTATCTGCACTTTTCTCAAATACTTTAGACTCTTCCCCACAATGCCTTGAAGAAAAGCCAATCCTACTGAAGAAGTGACCACAGGGTCACAATTCCTGCCAGCAAACCTGCTCCAGTGCGGGCTCCTCTGTCCTTGGGTCTGCAGGTTCTGCCAAGAGCCTGCCCCAGCATGGGCTTCCCACGGGGTCACAGCCTCCTTTGGGCACATCTACCTGCTCTGCTGTGGGGTGCTTCCTGGGCTGCAGGTGGATATCTGCTCCACCATGGACCTCCACAGGCTGCAGGTGGACAGCCTGCCTCACCATGGTCTTCACGTGCTGCAGGGGAATCTCTGCTCTGGCACCTGGAGCACCTCCTCCCCCTCCTTCTTCATTGACCTTGGGGTCTGCAGGGTTGTTTCTCTCACATGTTCTCCCTCCACTATCTGGCTGCAGTTTCTGTTGGGTGCAACTTTTTCCCTTCTTAAATCTGTTATCCCAGAGGCGCTACCACCATTGCTGATGGGCTCGGCCTTGGCCAGCGGCAGGTCCATCTTGGAGCCAGCTGGCATTGGCTGTCAGACATGGGGGAAGCTTCTAGCAGCTTCTCACAGAAGCCAACCCTGTAAGCCCCCCACTACCAAAACCTTGCCATGCACACCCAATACAGACACTTATTACACATTTGGAGTAGACCCCAGACAGCCTAAATACAACCCTGTCTGGGCCAAAGCCACCTCCTCCTCAGGCTCCACAAAGCTTTTAAGTTGAGTGTAGCTGTGTCATAGATACCATTATGGAGATGGACAGAAAATGGATTTACCCCCAGTTATGATTTCCGTAGACTTAAGGAAATGGATCCTAAAGGGAAGACAAATGTAGATATTCAACAGATTTGTCTTCCCAACAACAGGCTTATCATATATTACATCATGTGGTATTTTAGTTTTTATATATTGTATATCAGTTTCCAAATGTCTTATTCTAGGTTGTTCTTTCTTTTATGACTTCTGTATGGTAGTCTTCTAGCCTTCTTTGGGATTCAGACACTACCAATATTAATAATCATCTAACATAATGTTTGAGTCTGTCTTTGATGCTCAGGCTACAGCATAAAAAGAATAAATTATCAATAAAACAAAAGCAATCACTCTTTTACCCTTTCTATTTCTGGACCTCAATTGATTAAAAAGCCTAATGTACTATGTCCTCATAGTGGTCCCTTCTAGGTGGGTATAGGGTGCACAATCTCAGGGCTGAGTTGGTATTTTGAATTGTCTGCAGTGTTCTGCTTTTAAATTTAATCAATCCTGACTATTTGTTCCAAGTGGAAAATGCATTTACTTAACCCACCTACGAGGAAGGAAATTCTGAGCCTTTTATGCCTTTCACTTAGCAGGCTAAAATAACTAGCATGACGTAGCAGTGACCGTCATTGTGAACATTTTTTCTCTACCAGTTCTTCTTTGACAGAGAAGACAAAACTATTTTTTTTCCTTAAATATACTTGATACTGGAGCATATCCTGGTAAAAGTCTTTTTTAATGAGGGTAGAGACAAGGTTATACATACACAGCTTTGTTAGTGGAGTCAGTAGCTGATGCTATACATTACTATCAAAATTACTTCAGGAGTAAACAAAGGAGAGGGAGAGAGAGAAGCAAAAAATTCCTCCACAGCTAAGACCAACCAACCACCTGTCCTTATGGCCAGAAGGGAAAAGCAGTGACAGGGCCACAGGTTAGTGAGTGCCCCCCTCTGGGCAGTCTCTCCAGCACTACCAGGTTAATACTGTGACACGCCATCGCCATCCTTGCCCCCCAGTACTTTGTAATTTCCACCAGAACCTGCTCCAGATCCTATGGGCTGTTCCCATTGATGACACTCTTTGTGCTGCCTGAAGCACAGGATATTTTCACTAGATAATCCCGACCAGGTATCTAGATAACCACCGTCTACTTTGCTATTGTCCTGGGTTCAGCTGGGATAGAGTTAATTTTCTTCCTACTAGCTGGTATAGTGTTGTGTTTTGGATTTAGGATGAGAATAATGTTGATAACACACTGATTGTTTTACTTGTTGCTAGGTAGTGTTTATACTAAGTCAGGGACTTTTCAGCTTCTCATGTCCAACCAGCAAGAAGGCTGGAGGGGCACAAGAAGTTGGGAAGGGACACAACCAGGACTGCTGACCCAAACTGGCCAAAGGAATATTCCACACCATATGATGTCATGCCCAGTATATAAACTGGGAGGACTGGCCAGGGGTCACTGCTCGGGAACTGACTGAGCATCGGTTGGCAAGTGGTGAGCAATTGCACTGTGCATCACTTGTTTTAGATATTCTAATTCTATTATTATTATTATTATTATCATCATCATCATCATCATCATTATTATTTTCTTCCTTTTCCGTCCTATTAAACTGTCTTTCTCTCAACCCATGAGGTTTTTTTTCTGATTCTTTTCCCCCATCCCAGTGGGTGGGGGGCATGAGCAGTGTGGTGCTTAGTTGATGGCTGGGGTTAAACCACGACAGCTATACTCTGAGTTTTGGGTTTCCTTAATACACACTAAAAGCTGTAAGTCAAGGTTTAGAAAAGAGGCAGGAGGGGTGATTCACTGTGCTGGTGGCAATCGCATCCCATGAGAACCCACCAGAAGGTCAGTATCTGGGCTTCTGGGTACAAGACCAGGAGGAAAACCATGCAGGAACAACAACATAAAACAATATGGAAAAAAATTTGCCCTGGCAGCTGTGGAAAACCCTGCCACAAGAGCCCAGGTGAACAGATGCAGTCAGCTGTCACCGTGCAACATGGTCCAGAGCAAAGTCTGGCTCCATAGCCTGGGATTCATGAGTGGAGGCCATGATGTTGAGATACCTTCCTTTGTGTTGCATTCATGGCCTGAGTCCTGACAGCTCTACGTATGTAATACCAATCTCAGATCAACAATTTCTTCCTAACAGGTTCTCTTACACCTCCCTGCAAACTAAATGGCAATTTCCTACAGCAAACCAGTTCACTCATTAAATGTTGATACTCTGTCTCAAGGTCTGTGCTTCTGTGCAGAAGACACTGATAATCAGTTGCAAATCTTGGTTTTTGTTCAGATAGCAAAGAAGTAAAAAGATGTGCATTACACCTTTCTCTGGTGGAATTTGTTCTTGACTTTTCATTTTCAGCTTCCTCTTATCCAAAGGAGGCAGGAAAGACAAAGTGAAATTACCCCTTGGAGAGGAAGCCAATATACTTAATTTGCTCTCTAAGTAATAGAATATTAATTGTCCATGGAACCTGTGCTATTCAGGTATATAAATTTTGCCCTTATAAATTATTCTTTAAAAAAAACTTTGAAAAAACAGCTTACAAGAGTTTCAGAATGGTCATTCCAACACAAAGCTTCTATAACTAATATGAGAAGTTGCAGAAAATTATAGCAATATTTTAAGACTTGACAATTTTTCACAGGAAACGTAGATCAGCTTTATACTGATATATATGGTATGCTACCACTGAATTCTTGCAAAAGGTAGTAATTGATTTATGTTTTTAATCTATATACAATGGGTCCTTTATGGAAATAGTACAAGTTGTTGGCTACTCCTAAAAACATCCCTAGCAATGGTAAACTTAAAAAAATCGTACACATAAAAATCCCGTTTCATCTTTTCATATAAAAATTAGTGTAAGAATGAAAACACTGAATGCTGGTGATATGATGATAAGCAACCTTAAATCATCTAAAATTACAGCAGCAAACAGAAGTTATTTGCTTTTTTTTTTTTTGCTTGCTTAGTATTCTCTTTCTCAAAAAGTTTAAGGTGTCCAGTGAGAGTGAAAATCAGT
Source organism: Pandion haliaetus (assembly GCA_013401275.1). NCBI lineage: Eukaryota > Metazoa > Chordata > Aves > Accipitriformes > Pandionidae > Pandion > Pandion haliaetus. The sequence continues at coordinate 132,463 of VYZV01044426.1, forward strand.
ATTGTGCAAAACAGATGACTAATCCAGAACCATCTTAATGAAACAAAACAAAAGGGTTGAACTATCTATAAGCAAAAAGAAATGTGTTTCTTGTTGTGAAGAAGTTCAAGTTTTGCTAAAAGGAACATTCTAGAGAGGCACAGATATCCATGTACATCATTCACCACCAGAAAGCAAATGTTTGGTGATAGGTTGTGAAGAGAGGGAATTTTTTCAGCAGGAGTTAGTGGTTGTTCCAGTATTTAGTCAGTGGTTCCTCTGTAGGTAGCAATATTTCTGTGCTATTTTTGAGTGCATTTTGAGATTATCAGGAATCAATGATAGCAATCATGCACTGAAGTTTCCAAAGCAGGTAGCTGCTACCAGGACCAGTAAGTACAAAATCACCAAAATATGTCCTGAATCCACAAATATAGAAAGCTTTGTCAAGTGGCAGTTACAGTTGCTTTAAATGCAGGCAAGAAAATGGCATGTCCCTCTTCCTGCCTCTCATTCAGATCTATGCCCTGGACCATCCCACCACCATCAGCATTTCCAGGTAGCACTCCCTGACTTTCCTCTGAAGTCATTAGCACCCTGGAAAACTTGAAGACTGTAAAACTCTTCCTTGAAACAGCAAAAACCCCAGACACAAACAATACCAAAAGGGCAAGGCCCTATTCAATCCCAACACACATGAAGAGGAGCATAATACACCTATGTAGCCATACTAATGTTAAATTAAGGTAAAACTTGATTTAAATAATCCCGATGGTGTTTCTATATAGCGGAAAGTTTTTTCCTGAATCTGTATTCATCAACATGTCTAAACAAGGTACAAGAAAGAAAGAACTTTTGTAGGGTATAACTGCTGGATGATAAAAGAAGGGTAGCTTATACCAGGTTCCATGATCAGTAATGTGGACTTCTCTTGCATTTGTTTATGATATACATGATCAATCACTTCTTTGATGTTTGCAGGTGGGTACTGCAGCTGATCTCAAAGTACATCATCCTTTGATGGCTCCTGTCATTGGAGTACAATGTGGTTACTACTATCTACAATTGGGGTTTGACACCAAGGAGTCCAAAAATCAGATTTAGCTCACTGTGACCCTAAGCAAGACTGTTGACTGTGTGATGCCTCAGTTCCTCCTCACTCCTGTATGGAAAAGAATTAAAGGGGATTCAGGGGCAGAAAACAGTTAAAGTAAAAAGCCTAACTGCTCTACCCTTCACCAAAAAATCTGCTTCTCATCTTCCCTTGCAAAGCCTGCTGCAGGCAATGCAGCACAGGTTGGTTTTAATTGTTCCTGCTGTCTGCCATAAAACACAAGATACCATTTTTCCAGCTGAATTATGGAAGCAGAAGCATGATTGATAAAGAGATAAGCCAGGTTAATTGGCTTTATTTCGACAAACATCAATTAATTAAATTAAACACCAGAGGGAGGGCATCTGCTCACTGTAGTTCAGCCTGGAGTTCCTCCTTTCCTCTCTCTGCCAATCATAAAAAGCTACAGGGCTCCCCGGAATACCTCCAGGAGGGGCAACCTAACAACAAAATTATTTGAGTCGTCACATGGTCTGTATTCTTAATCTTTTTGCAACTCAGTCAGCTAAAAGAGGCATTCAACATAGTTAGTCCTTCATGATTCCTCAGCTCTCTCAGCAGGAATCAAAAAATTAAAATCTCCTGGAAAGGAAACTGTAAGCGATCTGTCTCCTGCAGTTTGGCTTGCAGGGGTTTTGTTAATTTTCTTTTAAATTATGGTCTACAGTCATGGAAGACATTTATTGTTACGGTTCATTCCATCCTCCACCTACCAAAACAAAGTTGGTAATTCTTGATGAAATATTATTTTTCATCACAACATGTCAGTCAAAACCAAAGCTTTCCTCTTTTTTTTTTTTTTGCATAAACTTACTGATTAAAAGCTTTCTCAGAACAAAGAGGAAAAGATATCTTTCCTTCCTCCCTTCTCTTATTTTTTTATTATTATTTGTTTCTAAAGGTGTTGGGTTTGCCCTGGTACACATAAGATAAACAAGTGAGAGAGCAAAATGGATAGAATTAATTGCTGAATTTTTTGTAGTAGTATGAAGACTCTCTGGGGGCACAAAAGATACACACACACGTATGGATGTATCCGATGCTGTAAGTCTTACATACAATTCAATCTGTTACAAATTTAAAGTAATAGAAAATGCAGAAGACAATCAAGAAGTCAGCTACTTGAAACCACTCCCCAAATTAGGCTCAAAATACAAGTACCATCCCAGGCAGGCATTGACCTACTCTGTTCCTAATCCAATGTTTACAGCCTTTCTTCCAAGATCATAACTCTTAGATCACTCCTAGTCCCTTCTAGTTCTTCTCTGGACAGTCCACATGTCTCCTAAAGTGTTATAGATAAAAGTGAACACAGTGTAGTCCAGCCTAGAACTGAGCACATTGGGAGGATTACTTTGAATATTTGTACTTGACATTCATGATTATATATCCTTCTACTGAATTTGCTATTTTCACCTCATTAAACTATGTTGGATTACTTTCAGTTTGCCATTCCCCTTGCCCCAGCCCAGTGCCAGTTATTCCCCAGTTCACTTTCGGGTAACTGGGAATTCTTACTGAAGCACACTACTTCATTCTTGTCCTTATTAAACTGTACCCTATCTATTTCAACTTTTTAATCCAAATGATCAAGATTTTTTTTTAATTATAAATCTGTCTTTCAGTGTGCTTCCACCATGTGCCTTTTCTAAACTGGAATTAAATACAAGTGAAGTACTGGGATTGTCTTTTCCATTGTCCAATTAGTTCGTGAAAATGCTGGGTAATACCAGACATAAGAAAACCACAGGGGATCCTGCCTGACAGTATCTTTTCAGTTTACTTGTGACCCACTAATTATTACTCCCACTTGTGCAGCTGTTTTCTCTAGCCCAGATTCTCTAGCTTGGTTACATGAATGTTGTTGAAGACAGTGTCAATAACCTGAAAATATACAGTATCTACTTCTTCTCTATCTAAAAGGCCAGTTATCTGTCACAGGATGTAGTTTTATATGACTTGTTCATGACAAAGACTTGTTAGTTATTTGTCAGCCTTTAAAGGTTTGCCAATAGATTGATGTTCCAGTATTTCTCCAGGCATTAAAACTGAAGCATCCCAGTAGTTTTCCAGATCTCTATTTCATACCCTTTTTAAGGAAGGCTCTATCTTTGCCCATTTCCAATCTTCCGGAACTTCGATCACTCTCCACAAAATTTCAAAAGTGTTTGCTTTGTGTCTGCTGTATGTACACTGTGCTTGTTCTGCAAAGCTTCTTCCAGTACTAAGATGTCCTGAGAAGTGGAGCTTTTTACATGGAAAGTGGCCTCATGCAACAGAATTTGATCCACAGCTCTGTGGAAATAAAATCATTAAGGTCTTTCCATCAGCTCCTATGAGTTCTGCTCAGGTCTTATATGTGTCTTAATTCCTTACATCATATGCTACCGAGAATTTGAAAATTATAGTAATTACAGCAGTGAATCTGAACACTTTAGCACAAAAAAGCAGAGAAATTTACAATCTCTGATCTCTACTGCAGTGTTAACTCACATGAATTACAAATATAACTCCTCTAGGTACAAATTATTAGCATAAATATTCAATCAAAATCTTGTTAACTGTTCTTTGGCCAGCTGTGATGTAATGTTTGCCATTATGTGTACAAAATAATATTTCCAGTCATTTAACTCCAAACACTGTTCACAGTGGTAGCAATACGAGATCTATGACACACCCCTGTGTAGTACTGATTCCACACTCGAAAAAATACATGTTGAACATGCACCCACATATCAGCACGGCCTTTTTGTGTTGCCTAGCTCTAATTTTACTGTGCTTTTGAAGTGCAGAGAGGAGACCTGCATCTCTATGTGAAATACTGGCTCATGTATAGGCTAGAGCCTGCCATTCTCTCTGTGTCCATGTTGTTGACCTCATGAGCTTTGTATTTCGCTATGGTTTGTCTGCAGAAGTCTCAAAACACCTCCAGCTCAGGTATAGGAGTTACACATGGTATCTCTCCTTTCTTGAAATGAGACTGGGACCGGTTTGTGTTTCCAGCACTGATCCCATGACATTGCTTTAAGACCTTAGGAGTGAGATGGTGATGAACAACAGGTTTTTATGTTTAGCCATCTGTGACCTATCTGCATTACTGGAAGGAATACTTGAATCTGTGCTAATGAGTAACACAAATACAGTCTTTGATCTAGACCTCAGCTATGCTTAAGAGCGAGTTAGCAGCCAATCAAGTGGATTTGGTCTAAGGCAAGCTTTGGTCCAGGCATGACCAGGCATGGAGTGCAGCCTGCAACCAGAGAGAACAGAGAAAGAAGAGTGGATTTACTTGTGGCACTGTCACTCAGTGTCAGTTCAGCAACAGTTAATCTTGTCAAAGCAGGAAAAATACAGCAGCCCCTTGGTTTACCATTGATTCAGTAAGTTTTTCTAAGTTTAAAGTGTTTTGAAATCCTGTCTGAAATTCACCCTATAGTTGATATAGTTGGGGAAAAATATATGAAAAGAACTTTCCCAGTCCCTAAGCTAGGCTGCTACTACACCCAAGCAATATTTTTGACCGATAAATACATCACAGGCTTTTCATCTTGGCCATGTGTCTTTGGAGCTTCACCTCCAGCCAGACCCAGCATGAGAGAAACAGGAAGCAGATGAGCATGCAAAATGAAAAGGAAAAAAAACCTACTGTGGATTTAATAATCTCTATCTCTCTCATCATAGGCAGTCGCTGGCCTCACAGAGGGACAAATAAATATGGCTGCACATACATTATTAAATGTATTTTATTGTTACTTATTGGTTTAATTAAATACCTAGGAAAAAAATGTAACAATTCAAGGCACAGTATGAGCAGCAATGACATTAACCTTTAATAATCATCTTTTCCCTTTGCACTGTGGTAATGACCATGTTAATTAGTAATGAAATGATTAAATACAAAAAGCGTGAACAATGCCATGAATTGCTGCACATCGGCACCTTTCAAGGACTAGCTGGCATTGTGTCAAGCACACCTTGAAAGATGCATTCAGTGAGTTTTATTACTGCTGGCTGCAGCCTCTGGGCACTGCAGGGTTTCTCCAGCCAGGAGGGCTAAACTAATGGACTGCTTTTTTGGTAAATTGAATGATCTAAAACAAACACAGCCGGATTATGCTGCCATCCTGGAAAATGCTATGACCTTGACAGCCCTGCTCCCAGCTAAACTGTGTTCCTCTGCTCTGTGGAGATCAACATTTCTCCTAATCCTGAAAATCACATATCTCAAAGTACAGCTGATCCTCTTGGCAGTCTCTTTAAAGGTGGAAGCACATGAGTGCAGCTTCAGTCTTGTGAGGGGTACCTCAGACTTAGGACATGCCAGGTGGATGCTCTTAGTGTATACCAGGGTGTACATTATGCTGTACTGGACAGGTAAGCAAGAGTGTAGGCTGCAGTATGCTTTTCTCACTCCTCCCACCCAAACAGAGAGTCTTTCTCATCTCTCCCTTTCCAGAGGCTACCAGTCAAGATCATCTTCACCATAATAGTTCTTTTCTGAAGGACTGCAGTTACTTTGCATGTCTTAATTATTCCCGAGGCTATAAACACTGTCCTATAACAGAGATTGTTCTCAGAGGTTTGGTGCCAAAATAAACCAATACTTATGTGATAAGTGTGTGTGTTTGTGTGTGTGTGTGTGCACTGGCACAAGGTTGCTGTCTGATTTCCTGACATTTAGGAGGTCTTACAGTCCCATTTTAGCCTATTAGAGTACTCCTGTGTTGGCACAAGAGACAAGGGTTTGACACAGAATCAAGAGAAAAACTGCCCCTTTCTAGAAATGGGCAGCTGGAGCCCGGGCTGGTTACCACATATGGTTTGAAATGCCACTAAATGCTTGCTGCAAGGGACATGAATTGCTCCAGGCAACTCTGACACGTTTCACAGAACAGCTGAGGTTGGAAGGGACCTCTGGAGGTCATCTTGTCTGGCCCCCCTGCTCAAGCAGGGTCACGTACATCAGGCTGCCCAGCACCATGTCCAGGTGACCAATTATGCCTGGGTGATCTGAAGTCACTCCCCTATCATCAGTAGGATGATGCCAGATATACACTAACATGACTTGAAACAAGCTTTGGCATTAGGAAGAGGTTATGTAAAATCCTCCTCATTCTGAGATGTTTTTTTCCCCCTCCTAAGAATCCCAGGCTATTCAGTCACCCAGTGGAGCAGAAATGCTTGCACAGAGAATTTAGAGACCCCAGTAGTGCTTCTGTGTATTGCACTGTTCCATAGGACTGCAACAAATCCCACTGCCTAATGCCCACTGAAAATCAACAGTAAAAACTCTTTCCTCTCATTACAGACACAAATGACAGGCTTTCAGAATGATTAGCTGGAAATTGCCTTTTCCATCAGATACAAGCCCAGAGGAAGGAGGGTGCCAGAGAAAGAAGATGCTGATATGGGCTTCTTTGTAATGCAAATGTAGGAACATGCTTTTTATCTTCAGACAAGTGCAAGTGCTTCACAAAGATTTTATTTAAGGCCTGTGTTCTCATGCATTACAAAAGTGAAGCAGAGAGACATGCCAGCATTAATGAACTTCTAGGGGCTGTATTATTATTTCTGAGAAAAAAAAGAGAGAAGAGAGAGGGAGGGAGAGAGAGCGTACAATTTAATGTCAGGCTTATTAACAAAGAGACAAATGCTATTCATGCAAGGAAGATGGTAGAATTGAATTACATCTCTATTTACTCTCGAGACCTCATATAAACACAAAAACAGTTTTATCTCTATCAACACTGAAATCACTCCACTGCATCCTTAAAAATCCTTTTTTTGCTGTTTTTCTCCCATTTTCATATCATAAAGCTCTGATGGTTGTGGTGACAGGAAGATGCAGTTCAAGGGAATGCATCTGCCTACAAGGCACTCGCTCTGTTGTGTGCTTGCCTGGCATTTAACAGTGATTTGTAAATGCCTAATGTCATGGCTTCCTTTCATTCATTTTCATTTCTGCTCAGAAACATGCAGACTGGGGTCTGCAGAATGGGCAGAGCTTCACAGGCAAGTCAGGAGAGATGAAAAGAAGCAAAAAAACAAAACAACAAAAAAAACCCAAACAAAACCAAAACCTAGAACAACAGATAATTCCACTCATCATCTTTATTGCCTCACACTATCAGCTAGGTCTCCAGGAAGACAACAACAAATGCCATATCCCAATATGGGTTTTTTCTGCACTTCTCCATCTCTGCTGTCAAAGGCACCCTATTTTCTTCTAGGTAGTGGTCTCCAGCTAGGTGAGAAAAAGGAGGGTTGTCACACATTTAAGGGTATCCAGAAGAAGAGGTGTAGTAATACCATTCCCCAATTGCTCTATGAAACCCAAGTTAGCTAAGTAACTGACACAGATTGCCTTGGCAGGTATAGAATCTCCAGCTGTATAGCTGGTCCAGCATTGGACTCAGAGGAATGATCAGTTGACTTTGCAAGGTCCTTTTCTGTCTTATTTTCTACAAATCAGGTTGCATGAATGTCAAGCTGGAACTGACTGACTACTGGCAAAGGGAGTAGGAAAGCTTAAGATCTCATATCAACATATTTTGAGGATCATGTAGTCAACATCAACTTGGTAAGTAGCTGGTCTATGTATTACTACAGGTCTCACTTTCCAAAAGTACCCAGCAAGGTAGAACACCTCCCCACAATGCCCAACATCAGAGGCTGCTGCATAGAAGTCAGTGCACTTGTCCTCACAGCTATTCGGCCATCCTTGGGAAGAAAAGGACAGGCACAGCTCATTTAAGAAGTTGGCATGGGAACCTGCACTATAGTATATAAAACTTTTTTCAAATAAAAGCTGCATTTTGAGAAGTCCTACTGAGGGAACAACATTAGCCTAAATTAAGGCACCTCCCTGAAAAACTTTGATTTATACACACTGCTATTAAGTCTTTTTGAGAAAAGCAGGGAAGGAAGGAGAGATTTCTACTTTATTGTAGAAAGAACTGCTGAAAAGATTTCTGCAGCCTGAGAACATACTGATTAGAGGTTTTCAAGAGTACTCATAATGCTGCATATGTGTTAGGCAAAAAAAAATCTCATTTTACTAAAGATGGGGATGAAATCCTAATTCAAGAGCTTTCTTCAGCAAGCTGTTTCTTAACAGAGCTTCTATTCCCATTTAGACCCACTTACCCCTCCCAAACATACACACATTAAGAAATGGTTTCCAATTCAGCTGAGCATACATATGGTCATCTTCTACCCTTGTATTCTCAAAAGCAGAATATCATTCTGGTTATTACATTGTATTTGGTCATAACACTTGATATTCTACTTAGATGAGAAGAAAAAGTCAATGTTGTTTCCCTTCCACCATGAAAACAGACAGGAATGCATTGCACATTAAACTCTGCTTCTCTCTGAAAGCATGTGACTTATACAGCTCTTATGACATGCAGTTCCCAAAAGATGGAGCACCCACACAGCCCTGCTCTAGGTCTTCAGCAGCTGATAAAGTTCACAAAGAGATGAGATTTGCTCAAACTCCACAATTCCCCTCATCCCCCCATCAGGCTTTCAGCAGTTATGGGACTGAGAACCTCTCTGACTGTGCCAGCACATTTCACAGCTTGTTAATAGTGGGACTTCATCTTGCCTCCTGAACTTGCTGACTGCTGGTTGTGCTAAGTGAAGCAACTTTTCCCTTGGCAACCTACTCTAAGTAGTATGCTTTTGCTCTTTTCTTCAACCTATTGTCCTGCCATGAAAGCTGACTGTTGCAGAGGCAAGGGTAGGCATACTGTACCTATTGAATCGCTGTGAAATGGCATATAAGAGGTAGAAATAAAAAGCAGAGATTGCACAGTAAAGAAGAAAACAGTTTCTTAAAAGCCTGAGTAATGCAAAGGAATCATTCCTCACCTTGCCACCTTCAGAAGGCACTAACTGCAAATGAAAAAAAGCAGGATTTAGAACTCTTGCTGAACTTATCTGCTGAATAATTCATGAAAGCCAGTGTTGGGTCTGCTTGAACATCTCCACTAATCACCAAGGCTTATGTGGTTATTGCCCAGTGGAACACAAGTGGGAAAAAAAAAAAAAAAAACCAAAAACCACAAAAGCCCCAAAACCCCAGAAAAACTCAACAATATAAAGATCTTCAGGAGAAATAAAATATCTGCAAGCAACAAACACATGGCTTCCAAGTAGTTGAAGTGACCTTTGCCTTGCCTCAGACTCTATCCTATAGTCAGAAAAATCCCATCTGTATTGCAGAGAACAAGGGTATTAACCATCCAGGCTCATTGCTATTCATTGAGAGTCACTCTCTGCAGCAGGAAATCCCCTGCAGCAGAGAAGAGTTAAAAAGTCCTGGGTTGGTATGGAGCAATGGAGTGAACAGACAGTAAAGGACTTACTGGGACATCTGACTGGAAATGGAGCACGTTTTATCCTATCCATTCACTAATTTGGCCAATTCATCCCATCCATTCAGCAATTCCTGCCCATCTCACCACACAAGTTCAAGATTGCCTTCTAACACTTCAATAACACAAGACAAAATATTTTTGCACAGAGGTCTTTTTACTTCCTTCTTTGCTCAGTCCAATATTTACAAATGTGTATTTTCAACTTGCCTAACATCCATTGTTGTTCCCTGTCTTCCTTAAAGCCATGCCTGTGGCACATCAGGACATCAGTACATCCAGACTTTGAGAAGTGCAGCTTCTTCTACCAAGCCTGCCTGGCAAAGTGCCAAGATATCAGAAATTACCTCTTGATATAAAAGTGGGGAGGCTTCACAGTGAATTCTGCAGGCACATTTTCTCAGGTGATTGAGCACCTTGTGACATAGTGAAGCTAGAATTGTTCAAATTGCTGCACTGGGGATTTGGGAAGAGATACTGTATTTCATGCCTCGATCTCAAATGACCAGCTATGACAGTGCACCAGAATATGAAGACAATCACCTCAAATCTTCATCTGGCAAGTCTTATGCATCCAAGACAGGTTGGAGAAAGTTTATAGAAACAGAGAAAGCATGTTGAGACAACTTCGGAGATGTGAATGTGGGGTTTAAGGCAAGAACAGGCATTAGGTGACAACGTTCTGGCCAAGTGCTCAGAGCTGGACTTCAGAACAACCCAGCAATCTCGAGGACCCCTTCCAGTCATATGCTTTCTAAGAGAATAGACTTTGAGAATAGCTCGTCAGTGCAATGTATACCTTCTGCCCAACAGATGCAAAGGACTATCTGTAAAGCTTTAATATCATGTTTAATTTCACTTAGGCATCAGAGTATCCTTAAAAATCTCTAACCTAAATCAGGGGCCTAAATACCATTTTTAAATCCCACTTCTGAGATTCTTATTATGTTACCATGGAAGAGAACACTGTTAATGCTGCAAACTGAAACTCTTAGGAAATATGTATGCATTTATTCCCTAGATCAAGTCCTTGCTCAGGATGGGGTGGGAGGAAGGAGCAGATAGGTGGAAAAGAAATTTGTGGCTGACACTCACTTGTTCTTCATTTGCTCAGGGGGCCAGTGCATTTCTTTCTCTTTAACCATACACTTTTACGTGTCTTAAAGCCTCCCTAAAGAGGTTCAGATTTTCCTGTCTATGAAGATTTAATATGCAATTAAGCAAGAGGTGAAATTTTTTATTTTATTCCAGTATTTCTCTTTACGTTCACTGAAACTGTGAACCATAATTAAATCAGTTAAGTTGAGAGGCAAATAGCAGATTCTGCAATCTATGGAATTGAATCCCTATCTTGGGTATTTGTTCACAGAAGTGGGAATTGCTTTATTGTCTATGTCAAGAACACATCTTCAACTACGTAACTCTCTAAAAGGCTTACGACTAAGAATCAGATATATTCTCCAAAGAACACTCTCTCTTATGGTACTCTTCCCTCCTCTGTTTTTGTACAAACTGAACATTAATAACTTGGATTTCACAGCTAAAAGCCATTGAAATGTTGTCACGCATAAGTAGCATCTCCTGACAAACCCCTCCTGAACATTACAGTACACTATTTATTGTGCTTTGACTGAACAGAGTAGTGAAAACAGCTGGATCACCAGCAGGCAAGGGTGAGGCTTGTTGTTGCATGGGGGTAGTTTTAGCAATGTGGCAAGCTGATACCGTCTAACAACTTGGAAAGTGAGCACACTCAAATGGCTGCATCTGCCTTTCCTAGAGCTGAAAAACAATAGCTTCTCCCCATCAAAAGCATATAGTTACTTTACATTCCTGTCTCCACTGCAACACCTTACCACAAGGGAGAAAGAATGCCACAACACAATTTATGTGCAGATCTGTAGCTGCAGAGACAGTAGTATTGCTCCTGTCCTCCGCCTTCAGTGTGCTTAATTTTTGCTGATGAAAGGACAACCTCTTGAGAAATATGGGAATAGTGAGGAAGACCTTCATGGTTCAGTAAGCTTTTGGCCATTCGTCTCACCCAGGACTGTCCGTTAAGTGCTGCAAAGGCACCGATGGAGCACATGCACACAACAGGGCCAACTGTATCATCAACTAGGAGAATTTAAATCCTTTTTGACCTAGAATAGTTTTAAAACTGGACCTGGAGGCAAGAATCACTCAAGATGCTCAGTTCTGAAGAGCTACAGCATTTTTGAAAGCCCCCAGCTACAAAAGTCTGATCTCCTATTTTATCAGTTTCTCTGTGTACCACTGTAACAATACAGGCACAGTCACGCATATAGGAACATAAAATCTTCCAGTCCAGAACCAAATACTGGTCCCTCCCACATGAACTCAGAAGATGCTTCAGAGCAATGGCAGAGGCTCCACAGTGCATCTATAGTAGAACTAATGTTGACTGGTCAAGGAGAATTAATATCTTCACCTGTTCTATTGCATTCAGAAGTAATCAAACTCATTTCATTGGCAAAATGGCTAGCAGAAGAAAAGGAGATCTCTAGTGCTACTGATGCCAAGCTTACAATGTTACTAGAGCCAAACCTTATTACTTCAAATTTGAGACCCCATAAAACTGCAGAAAACTATATTGCTCAAGGGAGCAAGGCGGGCCCTTGAGGGCTGCTTTATTAAGGCAGCAAATTGGTCTTTAATATAGGTATTATATCATCAGTGACGATGAAGGGCAAGATCCCATCAGCCGATTGCAGTTTTTCTAGCCCATTATTTATTTACACAGATAATTAATTCCTCTGAAGTGCAAACATTTATCAACAATTCCATTACCTAACTCTTCCTTCTTAGTTCTTTGGTGGACTAGGCACACTGACAGCTTCAGTAACCACCGTCTAATTAAAGTAATTGTTGGACTGCATTTTTTATTCTGTTTCATGTGTAATTATACTCCATGGGAAATCTTGTGGGATTTGAAACAGACTTTTAATCTATTCCACATGAATCAAAAACAACTCCCAAGAAAATAGTTTAATAGTCATGTTTAACAGTGTGCCACTTCATTTGCACCAGAGATTTCAGAGTCTCAGTGCTACTCACAGACTTTTTTGTCACACAGGGATAACAAAAGGCTCTTTCAAAAGGGAAATGCTTTCTAAAATTTTTGTACATTAGTAAGTTGGTTTTAAAGAGAAATCTTTGCTGAATTGGTTGGACAAACTCTCCTAGAGAGGTTGACAGCTGCTCATCCAGAAATTTTAGGGATAGTTGTGCTTTTTTGACTTTGTTCTTTAGATTTACTATGACCCATTCATACTCTCATGAACTCTCCTTCCTTATTACCTGGCATGAGAGTACTATCAATTTTGGTGCAGTGATAGCATGTACTTTCACTGCAACTTTGTTTATAGCACCAGTTAGTGTCAAGATGTCTTATTCTGACACTGATATCATTGCAGTTCTTCACTGTAAGTGGTTCTATTAAAGAGGATACTGAAAAAAATAAAAAGGAACTTTCCTGGGGCTGTCAATTCTGTGGTACTTTCATGGTCAGAGTGATGAAACTTGGGTCCAGACAGGACAGGTGCTTTGGAAAAGGACATTTCTGAGGTTACCTGAGGTTACATTTAAATTCAACTGCTGGTGTGCACCATATCAGGACACCAGTGCATCAGTCAATGATCTAGTTGAACACAACACTGTTCTCTTAAAACACATCACCAATTTTCTATTTGTTGAAACCAACACATGGAAACAGACGATGAGACTTGGGTCTCAGTTGAGTATGGAGCCAGGTGTTACCAGGACCAACACCTTATTGATTTTTAAACATGTCACACAGAGAGGAAACAGCTTCTTATTAATCTTTGTGAACCTTCAAATCTTCTCTTCCCATTTGAACTGAAAACTGCTCATCAGGTTCCTAACTCCAGGGCATTTCAAGAAAAATCCCCAAATATGTTTTTCTTAGGGCAGTTTTCAAAATTGTACATGAATTGAGCATGGATGTCCAGCTTTGCTTTATAGAGACAAGCAAGGTAAGGCTGTCTAATCCTACAGCTGTGTCATATACAATACACAACCACTTCAGACAAGGAAGCATTCAGGGATCTTTGTTTTGCCTCCCAAGGGACAGAAACAGTGCCTATAGTTATGCTTCAGAATAACAAACCCTGCCATCTAGGTTGAAACACTGTAGTTTGATTACTTGCAGATTTTCATATTGGCTAAAATTGCCAGGTAAGTGGATCTACAATGTTCTCTTTTCATGCTTATCACGCCGTCTTTCTGTGATCACAGTATATTAAATCAGGAGTTGTCATTAGAAATAGAGCTTGCCAAGCTATTTATCAGGTTAATTAACTCAACGTTTTCCTGCTGCCTTATTGATTTGGCAGCCTGAAGCTGCTGGACTAACAATTTTATGTACATGTTTATTACAGCTTTAGGGAATTATATAGGTATTGAGCTTTACTATCGTGTCAGCTAGCCAGTACTTATATAAACAGCAATTATCTTGTGCATGGTTTGCTGATAGGGCTTGCAGCTGATCAAGAAACCATGCTATTTCTTTTCCCTGACTGGACAGCCCAAGCAGGATCATGTAACATGGAAATGGATCTGGGACACTGCAGTCAGAGTACACAGCAAACAGATTAATCATACAGACCCGGGATTACTCTTTGCCATTATCTACCACCTCACCAGAAGAAGCATCTAGCCAACATGCAAAACTAGGTGCTGTAAGATAGGTTGAATACAGGTTTTTTTAATATATCCTTATTTACCTACCCTAAGGCCCTCCGTGATCACTTTGTGAAGCTTTTCTAACTTTTTGCAACTAAAGAGACACTCACTTTTAAAAAACTGTTAGCAAAAAATAAAAAATAAAAAAAATCACCTTTTATCAGCATGATTACAGTGCCTTGACAAAGAATGAAATGCATTTTTCACTGATATCCATCTATTGCAAACAAAACTTTGCAGATTATTCCTCTGCATCTTTTTAAGCAAGTAACGCACAGTCCAACTTGTAAGCTAATGAATTGTCTGTGAATGTTTTTATTCCAGTAACGCACAGTCCAACTTGTAAGCTAATGAATTGTCTGTGAATGTTTTTATTCCACTTGACCACTTACAGTTAGTATCACTTGTTAAAAGGTTGGACATTTTGAAAGCAAGAAAATTAATGTTATACAGGGAACAAAATATATTTCAAAACAGCATGAAGCCAAAGGCACTATTCTGTGAATTTCTTGAGAGGGTCAGACACACAAAAACTTTTCAAAAACATTCTGTTTTGGAAACACTCTGTTCATAGAGCAGTATCTCTCTATGGGGTTTTCTTACCTTTCATCTTTATTTTTTTTCTGTCACCATACAGCATAACTTTGCTTTAGGTCTTTGCTTTAGGTGGGTAAGCATGCTGTCAGAGCCAGAGGCAACCTGGGGCTGGGGGAGCTGCAGGGGATCCCCAGACCAGCAGGGAGGGAGCAGGGCAGCTGGGGCGCACCCACAGGGGCAGCCCCAGCTATGGACATCAGGCACCTCCCTGGTGGTGCCCCCGGGGACCTGGCAATTTAATCCCAGACTTTTTTCAGGTTTCTGTTACAGACCTGAATATTTGCCAACGCTCAGAGCTTGGTGTCAGCAACAACATTGCTGAGGGTTTGAGTGCACCCTCAGCAAGTTTGCTGATGACACCAAGCTGTGTGGTGCAGTCGACACGCTGGAGGGAAGGGATGCCATCCAGACAGACCTTGACAGGCTTGAGAGATGGGGTTCAACAAAGCCAGCTGCAAGGTCCTGCACATAGGTCAGGGCAATCCCAAGCACAAATACAGGCTGGATGAAAAATGGGTTGAGGGCAGCCCTGCCAAGAAGGACTTGGGGGTGTTGGTTGACAAGAAGCTCAACATGACCTGGCAATGTGCATCTGCAGCCCCAAAGCCAACCGTATCCTGGGCTGCATCAAAAGAAGTGTGGCCAGAAGGTCTAGGGAAATGATTCTGCGCCTCTACTCCACTCTTGTGAGACCCTGCCTGGAGTAGTGTGGTCAGCTCTGGGGCCCCCAACATAAGAAGGACATGGACCTGTTGGAGTGAGTCCAGAGGAGGGCCACAAAAATGATCAGGGGGCTGGAGCTCCTCTCCTATGAGGACAGGCTGAGAGGGTTGAGGTTGTTCAGCCTGGAGAAGAGAAGGTTCCAGGGAGACCTTACTGCAGCCTTTCAGTACCTAAAGGGGGCCTACAGGAAAGATGGGGAGGGACATTTTAACAGGGAGTGTAGTGATAGGATGAGGGGTAATAGTTTTAAACTGAAAGAGGGTAGATTTAGATTAGATGTAAGGAAGAAGTTCTTCACTGTGAGGGTGGTGAGACACTGGAACAGGTTGCCCAGAGAAGCTGTGGGTGCTCCATCCCTGGAAGTGTTCAAGGCCAGGTTGGATGGGGCTTTGAGTAACCTGGTCTAGTGGAAGGTATCCCTGCCCGTGGCAGGGCAGTTGGAACCAGATGATCTTTACGGTCCCTTCCAACCCAAACCATTCTGTGATTCTATGATTTGATCTGTTTTTTTGTGAACAAAACCCATTCTGTGCATGCTACGCAGCCTCACTTGTGACTCAGATTAGCTATGAGGTATTTCCATACTAGGTGTAACCTCAGCCTGCTTTTCAGCATGTTGTAACATTATACCGCACCCCTCAATATATCTCCCATTAACAGAGATGATTTATAAATCAGTCATACCCAACTTTTTAATCCTCTGTTTAAATATTTAAAGTAGCATGATTTTTGAAAATGCTGAACACCTATTTTCTCTTGGTTTCTCTGAGCATACCTCACTGTCCAGGTCAACACTTTACAAGGTGTGATAGTTAAATATGGCATTAAAATTGACTACAATTAGTTATTGACTAATTCCTATTACACACCAACTTGTGAAGAACTTCAGTGGGCTCTGCAGACACTTACTCCTCTGAGCATGAATACAACTATTTCAACACAGGCAAAATGAAAAGCAGGTGATCAAACACACCCCACAGTCTGTATTCTTCTAGCTTGGCTATATATCTGCAATGAATCACTGCATCCAGGATATGTTGGTTTCACTGCATACTTGCAAATTAACAAATTGTGCAGTGAATCCAGTGCATTTAAATGTGTCAGACATTTTGTGATGCAGACCTGTTTT
The DNA here is from genome assembly GCA_013401275.1 of Pandion haliaetus. NCBI lineage: Eukaryota > Metazoa > Chordata > Aves > Accipitriformes > Pandionidae > Pandion > Pandion haliaetus. The sequence continues at coordinate 149,111 of VYZV01044426.1, forward strand.
CGGTGACCATTTGCCTGTGATTGCTGGGGATCCTACAGGCCCTGGTGCCTGGCATCAGAAGTAACAAGATGATAGATTACTGGTAGGTAATCTAAAAGATTATGTAAGCAACCCAAATTTCATGAATTCTTGAGAAACCAACTTAGAACTTACATTCACATAACATTTTTTTTCTTATTGCAATTCCAAAGCATCCCAAAAGCATCAGATCAGAAACCACATTCTATGTTACCAAAAGCAATAATTTTTTACATGAATAATAGAATAATCTTTTAAAACACTGTAAATCAGGCATCTAAATATAATCTGACAAGTTGAAAATTCAGGGGGAAACAGAGGAGGCAGAACATAGTGGTCATGAATTCTTTCTCGTGTGTATGGAAAAATGTAGGATAGGGAGTATAACTACAGAAGATGATTACAAATAAAGGTTATAGATGAAAATCCCCACTACATTTTAATTTCTAGGTATGAGCTGCATTTTCTTTTAAATCATATAAAAAACCCACCACAACTAAAGCTTTAGTGTCTGTCCCCTTCCATCCCTATGGAGTCTGCCCTCATACCCGAAGGAGCAGCACTGCTTCTTTCATTTGCGAGCATTGGCAAATATGTGTACCAACTACAGAAAAATAAATAAAGCTTTCTTCCCATATTCAGATTTCTTTCAATCAACAAACACACTTGAAACACAGCAAACCATTCTTGTGTCTTTCTGCAAATTTTCAAACACTTATCATTCCTATCTGACCTCCTGTCATCACTTGCAGAAATGGGGTGTGAATCCTAGCATTTCAGTGTTTCTCACACTAACAATAGAAATAGAAATCGTTAAAGACAAGAGATTCACTTAAATAATTCTTTGATGGTCTGGGCAATAGCACACCTCATCCACCTATAAACTGATGCAATCAAAATTGGTGTTAGGTGGAATTGTGCCTGCAACATCTTTAACACTTGTTAACATTGTCCAATAGACCAGATGGAATCAAGCTGAGAGTCTACATTGTTACTCCTTCTTAGTGTTCTTTATTTCATCCATTATTTCTTCCATTTTTCCCAGCTAGTGAAGAAGAAGGAAGGACAATGTCAAAGAGTTATTGCTTTTTGAGGATATGTTAATGTGTTTCGTTGCTTGTTAGAGCAAATGTGATATCATTAAGGTGCTTTAGAAGGTATTTGAGGAATGTGAACACATAATTACTGAGGCATAGGGTGGTCAAGCGCTGAGGTTCCAGATACAGCAAGGGAAAAGTCCTGATTCTCACTGCAGTGCTCTGGGATATGATCCTGAGAATTCACGTTTGTCATTCTTACCCCAAATTAGAGACATTAATTGCCACTGGGATGGGATTTTCAGGCTGTTCCTCAATCAATATACACAAAAAATAGCATGAAGATGGGGTCAAACCTGATCCCATCTGCATCATCTTATCAGTAGTTTTCATTTACATGGAACAAAACACTTTTTTGTGGATAAAGATAATTGAGGCTTTTCATTAAACAGGTGATTTACCAAAGAACTGAAAAATCAAGACACAGAAATGGAACTAGCCCCTCATGGTGAAATTTCAGTCACACCCTTTAGAAAGCAATAAAGACGGTTCTGTTGTTTTAGTGCAAGACTGACAGAGACACTTGCACTTTTGCAAAATACATTTTTCAGAATAAATTAGGAGATTTATATGGCTCAACTACTGGATTGACAGATCCTGCAGCCTTAGTATCACTTTGATTCTCGAGGGATTTATCTCTTGGATTTCACAACCACCAATTACTATCTAATTAGATTTCTTTTGGAATTTATTTAAAAAAAAAAAAAAAAATGACAACAACCCCCCAACAACAAACTAACAAAAAAACCCACAGAAAAACCTGTCCTAAGCTGGGACAAATCTTTTGCCAAAGATTTTCACTAGCATCTTTCACTGAAAGGTTTTGTACTTCATTTATCGAGCTTCTGCTGTACTTGAGTGCAGGGATGGGAACAGTATTTTACATGTAACAATATTGGTGCTACTTCTTACTAGCTGAATTCCAGGAGGAAAAAGGCACTGGGAAAGACAGGGAAATGTAAATGGCATGCATAATTCTCAACTTCCATGTCATGCTCCAAAGATTTTGTTTATAATTGCAAATAGCCCCAAGATATTTTCCATAGCTTCTGAACCATTTTACTTGTAGCTATAGCCTCCATCCAAGGTAAATTTAGGTAGACAATATTGAAGATACATGTGTTTCAGGGAAGATGGTGAAAGCAGTGTTAAAACCAGAAGCATTTAAAACTTTTTGCAAAGATCTGTATCTTGTCAGCCTTTTGTTTTCATTCTAATTTCTACACTAGTTTGGTTGCCCATGGTCAGACTGGTTTGGATTCATTTCCTTTAATTCCTGTGTCTAAAAGTTGGGCATCTAAGCCTGCAGATCACCCTAAAATACTAACAGTCAATGAAAAGAAATATCCAACACCAAAAGAGGAGCCATCATCATATGCCAAGCAACCTAGGGAGATTAGTTCAGGTTTGGATTTTCAAAACTAGGTGAGATACATAGAACCCAGTGTGCCTAATACTGATAATATCATTATAAGAATACTGAAATGTTTATAATAATGCAAAGTACCAAGCTGCAAAGTGAATTCAGGGTTATCTCTCATTGCTGATGCCAATTTACACTGATTATAAGAGCAACTAAATCAAGACTATTTCCCCATTGTAGGCAAGTTAGTGCTAATTTAAACATCTCAATATAATGACTATGACAAAATATAAAGATATAATTAATATTATATTATTATCTCTGATTAATTTTGAACAAATAGACTACTGAAATAGCAGGCTTTCATTAGAGGGAATTTGATCTTATCACCTTTCAGTCATCATCTGTGGCAAAAGAAGATATGCTGCTCTGCAAACACTTTCTGCTTAAAAGGAAATCCAAGACAATTCCAACATCTCCTTCATGCTTGACTCCCTACGTA
>VYZV01044431.1:29413-46848 GCA_013401275.1 Pandion haliaetus
GACCCGCGCCAGGGAAGTTTGTGAGGAACTGCAGCCCGCGGAAAGGAACCACGTTGGAGCAGGGAACGAGAGAGGAATCTTCCCCCTGAGGAAAGAAGCGGCAACGACGATGTGTGGCGAGCTGACTCAACCCCCATCCCCTGTTCCCCTGCGCCGCCGGGGGGAGGAGGTAGACAGCATCGGTAGTGAACTGAGCCGGGAAGGCGGGAGGGGTGGGGGGAGGTTGTTCTGATGTTTGGTTTCCCTTCCTAATACCCTTGTGTTTTGTTTCTGTTTTGATTTGTAGTAAATTAAATGGATTTTGTTTCTTCCCCAAGTTGAGCCTGTCTTTTGCCCGTGACCATAAGTGGGGAGTGATCCCTCCCAGTCCTTGTCTCGACCCACAAGCCTGCCTTTGTTTTTTGATCCTCATCCCAACGTAGCCAGGCGAGGGGGTGGGGGGTGAGTGAGCGGCTTCGTGGTGCTTTGTTACCGACTGAGCTGACCTGAAACCACGACACTCTTACTTCAGGAAAATTTAGACAAATATGATAGAGATAGTGACAGAAGTTCCACTGACTTTCCTCGTTAAAGAAGGTAGATGGAAAGCCAAAGAGCAGCTCTCTAGGACTGCATTAATAAAAAGACTATTCCTTCATGAAGGAAAGCTTATCATTTGCATGAGAACAAAAGAACAAATTAAGAGAAATTTATGTGTACTTGTGAAAGTCTCATTTGGTTACTTATATTTTAAGCATAACAAATAGGAAATATATTTAAACTTTGTCCACTGATGGAGTTATTTCTTCACAGCATTACTCAAAGAAAGACTCAGTCATCTGGGAATAAAATGGAAAATCTTCACTTCATATCTCTAAGCATAACTTTCTTTCATATCCATTATAGATACTTCATATATTCTTACATTTAGCGAAAGCTTTAATAATAAAATAAACCTTTCTAAGAAGCACATTAGAGATCCTGTAATATTTGTAACTTTTGCTCATTAATATTTTTGATCCAAATACACACCCAATGGTTAATTAAGAAGGAGAAAGGTATCTCTTACTGCACAATCAAGGTGAATATTCCAAAATAGCCAAAGCTTGCTTTGCAAGACAGCAAAAAGAAACGCAGATAAGAAAAATGAATAGGGGTCATGAAATAAGTCCCCTTTCATTTCACAATCCCATTAAAAGTTGAAAAAGAGAGTTGACCTGTTTCCTCATGAAGAAGTGCTCTTCCCCAAGCTTAAGGTATTTTTCTTAGTTGTTGATTTTCTTTAGTGTTCTTCTACTGTCTCCTGGTCTCAAAAATGCTTAGAAAACAGCATGGCCATATTTAATTTTTCATTTTCAAGTCGCATCAGGGCAGATGCTCCACTGTTTATAAATTTACCCTCTCTTATGATTAGTATTATAGTAATACCTAGGACCCAAGAACATGGAACAAATCCTTAACTGTGTCTCAAACACAGAGCTTCAGCTTTTCATCCTCCCAACCTCAGATACACAATTCTTTCCAAAATCGTCAGTGCAAACAAATATTGAATCAAATATCCATAATCATGATTTGAGAAAAAAAATATATTTGGCTAAGAGCCTGGAAGTGGTGGCTGTAGTGCACAACACATTGTGACATAGGATAGATAAGAATCTACATTTATAGAAAAGTGGGTTAGCTATGCATTTTGTGCTTCCAATGAGAACAAGTACAGTAGATAGTGTATATTAATCAGCTTATTACACCCCTTAACACTAATTCAGAATTATTTTACATACTGTATTGTCTTTTTGCTATTGGTGGATGAGAAGGGTGGCAATAGCCAAGTGGAAGTATAGTTTCTAAAGGTAATTTAGGATCTAAAATAACTGCATAAGCCTTAGCTATCCCATTTTGAAAAACAAAAATGTCTTAATGTGAAATTGAAAGCCAATCATCAGGGTAAAAATATTCAGAACAAAATGTAACTGTGTTCAAAATGTGCAAATTACTTTTTATTCACTTAAACTGGTTTAAATCTGTAATAATGCAGTGACTAACTGTGCCCTGAGTAGGAAGAAACGTGCCTGACTAAAAAGATTAGAAAAGGCAGATAAATAGTTAATGGAAAAATATGTTGATGATCCTAAATAAGAAAATGTAAGGTATTTGAAATTAAATAGCTGGCATCAGATAATCTACTTACTGCGTAAGAGGCATTAGAAATACCCATTAACTGCATATGCCATAAATAAATAATCCTGTTAAGGAGAGCGATAATATTTTTACACTTCTGCTTAAGAGGAATATACCACAAAGCAGTTAGTTTTTCAACAATTAAATGAAGAATCCCAGCCTATATGCATCTAAATACAGTTTTAAGGTACCAATACAAACCTAACAGTTTATTTCAGGGGGTGATGGAAGAACCAGATTATACACACCTATTTGATATTAAATGAAGATTGATATTAATTATGCATGTACATATTGTAAAGAAAGTTCAATTAAAAGTTGTATTCAAAGAGAAAGCCGAAATAAAGAGTAGCTCCAACCCTGACCTATAAGGTGGCTGTAGCTATCTTCTGAAGGTCTTTGAGAGCATAGTTGAAAAGCACCTGCATGATGTAGAGACAAATATCTGCCCTGAAGCGCAGCAAAAAAAAAAATAGCATTTTGAAGTCTTCTTGAGGCTGATTTTCATAGGAGTGTGTGGTTGTGCTTCCTCTTTGGCAGATCAGTAGCATTACTCAGAATAGTAAGTGGGTCAGAGAAAGCTGGGGAGAGACACCTGAGCCCAACAACACAACAGGGCAACTTTATCACAATGAGAGCTAGCACTGAGACTGTTAAACAGCCTATGCAGCTGGGAGAGTGCTGCCTCAGAGAGCTAATGAGGCATTGCAGTAAGTAACAGTTTCAGCATCACTAAAGAAAGAAATCATTCAGCTTTCTCTGCGTGCATATTCTCCCCTCTCTATTTTCTTCTTGAGCAGATAGGGTAGAGCTGGGCCTTTTATTGTTGCTGTTGCTGAGTTTTATTATTGGTTCCAGAGATATATTTGTAATTTTAGATATATTTTGAAAGCCAGCCTCCTTTTGCAGTACAATTTAGGCCTGTAAAACTTCTACCCATGTTTTAATGTGAATTCTTGTGGCTGAGCTTACAGCAGCCTGTCAGAGGAGTGAGTGCTCTAAATGACGCTATTCATCTTCTGGCCATGCATTTTGCAGATGAAAAGAAGGATAAATGATTTTAGCCTAATCTAGTACCTGTCTAGCTAGGCCTTAACATTACTCTCATCACCATGGTAACCCTGAAGGAGAAACTCACAATTAACCTTTAAGTGTTAGGAACAAGGAAAACAGGTTTTATTCTTTTCTGTATTGTTTGGGTTTTTTTCCAAAAAGGTAAATATAAAAGATTCAAAACCAAAGACTCTTCATTTTCTCCCCAAACTTTGAGAGGTGAATCTGGTATACTCCTTCTTTTGCTTTTGTAAATTCACACTGTGATTCTGGGGAGAAACTCTCTTGACAAAATTGAAAATCAGGAATAATTGAAAACGTAGATTGATGTAAAACTGACGTAAGCAGTTGTATAGTCAAGTTTCTGTGACCTTGGCATCATCGTGGTGAATAATACACAGTTTCTTTGCTTCATTCAGTTTATCACTCAGATTAAAACTATGCTACGAACCTTTGTTAGAAAATTATGTGCATACAGCCACATATAAAACCAAAGGGAACCCTGGCCATCATAAAATTTGCCCTGTAAGATAAAATAAGAAGATATCCACCTTTAAAAATCAACTTTCTACACGCAAGCATCAACTGCTTTGCCACAAAGACAGTTTTCATGAAAACTCACAGGCATCTCTGGGCCAAGGGGCTTCAGAGAAAGTCTTTCCCCTTACAGGTGTCAGAAGAAGTCACACCAAAGCAGCTCTGTTTTCCACAAAACTTGTCAGAATCACTTATTTACATTGGGACAACTACCAATAAATTCCCAGCACATAGTACCAACTGACATATCACAGGGGGGAACAGGCTGAAGAATCATTAATAGGATTAAGGTCCATTTCTGGGTCTTGTGGTGGTATCCCAGGTTTACAGTATCCCTGTGCAATGCAAATGTGATAACGTGTGTTACTTAGCAAGGGCTCTGAGGAGTCTCTTACATTTTCCACACCGAACACCACTCTGGCCTTGCAAAAGAGTGCCCTGGGCAAACTTCACAGCTGTCCAGATGTTTCCTGCCCTTTGACTGGAGCAGGTTGTAGAGTAAATAGGACTCCACAGCTCCTCATCGCTTGCTCCAGGCAGACATCTGTGTTTTCCTGTTAGTCTGTTCATCATCTGACAAAGTCTTGACCTGGGCATAGTCAGCATTTATGAAAAGCAGCTTGCAATATCATCAGAGAGTCTGTAACCATATTTCTCTTCTCTATTGCATCTAGCGTTTGTAGCATCAAATCAAACAACAGATGTATAGCATCTAGAGTCAGACAACGTTATGTTCCAAACAGATTTACTCTGAAAATATTGGAATATATTTTCAAAAGCTAATATTATAATTTCTCCATTTTTCTTAGGAAACAACCAGAACATGATAATAAAAGTGACTACATACCTTAAATAAATAAAAGTTTATCTGTTTAGAAAAAAAGAAATATAACTTGGGAAAAAAGTGATAGATACCACAGAATCGTGCATCTGTTCTGCTCTGGTTTATATCTGTATAATCAGAATCGCTGCTTCTTCATTTACTTGCAAATGCAGGCATTTTTTCTTACACATATTCATTTAGGAGGAGCAATTTTACTAGCATTTTCATATACTTAAGGTGAGGGCAATACATGATGACAGTGTCTAAAATTATTATATTCCCTTGTAAATTTCCTTTTATGTTAAATTTTCAATTTTCTAATTTCATTTTTCTCTACTAGTCCTACAGGAATGCATACATCTGTAGAATGTGCCTAAAAGAAGTACTAATAAAAACTGCTTATTAAGCTTATTCTAACCACTCACATAAATCTTGATAAATCTTATGAAAGCTCAAACATTATTTTAAATTACTCCTATTTATAGTCATGTCCAAATAAAAACATAAGACTGTAGGCTATAACATCCTAACAAAGGCATATCCATATGGTACAAGATTCTAAAGTAAAGAATTCTTCACATCCATCTCCTTCCTCTCCTGCCATTTCAAAGCTGATGCATTTCTTATTTATTTCCCTCTTCTTTTCTTTATTTCCTTTTTCTTATACAGAACTGATCTCCAAAAGACAAAAATGGGCAACAAAGCTTCAGATGTTTTGTAGTTAAAGTCTATCTATTTGTCTCTCACGATGAGCAATGCAAATTTTGGCTTGTAGAAATAACCTTATTAGGTATGCAGGTTTTTCTTTAGAAACACTATCATAAAAACCACAGCTAAGTCATTAAACTTTTAAAAAATCTTTTCAAAAAGCTTGTTGAGATTCCCATAGGCATTTAAATGGATCATAACAGCCTCACATATGAAATGTAGAGCTGCAGCCAAGAGTCTGACAGAAGTGCAAATTTGGACAAATAAGACCATCAGAGCTTCAGCTGAAGAGATTTCTGTCCTCTCCACAGGACAAAGGGTTGATAAGACCCATCATGGAGGATGAAATTATAAGAGATAAAAATGCCAAATTCATGCCAGCAACCCATGCACTACTAAAAGCCTACCTTCTTGAAGACATCACCTATTAAATTATCATATCATTGCAGACAGACTGGCACCATAGAATAAATGAGTATTTGCCCAGAGGTGAGTATCCTTGTTTGTCTTGGTGGATGAATATATTGGACTCACACTTGGTGTATTAAACCAACCTAATTATGATGCGCTCTTGCACAGAGGAAAAACCAAAAAAAAGAACATATTCTGGGGTAAACCCCACAAATTAGTGGTTATAATATCCATGGACAATGAAAATTGGACCAAACGACTAACAAATAAAGCAGCCCTCAGAAAGAACAGGCCCAAATTTTACTATTCGCCTCTGGACTACCTCCAGGTTACCTTCCAGATTAGGTATGTTTGCTCCAGGTTATCTTTCAATACCAGGATAAGTATTTCACTCAGAGATTGTCGTGGTTTCGGTTTCAGCCCAGACGGTAACAAAGCACCATGCAGCCTCTCGCTCACCCCCCACCCCTGGCCACTCTGGGATGAGGAGAAAATACAAAGGCAGGCTCGTGGGTCGAGACAAGGACTGGGAGGGATCACTCCCCACTTATGGTCACGGGCAAAAGACAGGCTCAACTTGGGGAAGAAACAAAATCAATTTAATTTACTACAAATCAAATCAAAACCAAGGATATTGGGAAGGAAAACCAAACCTCAGAACACCTTCCCCCCACTCCTCCCACCTTCCTGGCTCAGCTCCATTCCTGGTTCTCTCTACCTCCTCCCCCCGGCGGCGCAGGGGAACAGGGGGTTGAGTCAGCTCGCCACACCTTGTCTCTGCCGCTCCTTTCCTCAGGGGGAAGATTCCTCACTCGTTCCCTGCTACACCGTGGGGTCCCTCCCACGGGAGACAGTCCTTCACNATGGAGTCACAGCTGTCTTCAGGAGTCTCCGCTCCACCATGGACCTCCATGGGCTGCAGGGGGACTGCCTGCCTTCTCACCAGGGGCTGCAGGGCCATCAGCCTCCTCAGGTCCCCCTCCTCCCCCTCCTTCTTCACTGATCTCAGTATCAGCAGAGGTTTTCCTCTCACGTTCCCACCCCACACACACTGCCGGTTCCCCTTCTTTGATATGTTCTCCCAGAGGCGCTACCACTGTCACTGATGGGGTCGGCCTGGGCCAGATGCGGCTCTGACTTTTTGGAGCCAGGGAAGCTTCTAGCAGCTTCTTAAAGGAGCCACCTCTGCAGCCCCCTCCCCCACTACCAAAGAAAACCACGCCACACAAACCCATAACAGAGATCCAGACCCAAATGTACTATACTCTGAAGCTGAGGTGGTCAGACTCATTTATGAAAACTATTCAGGCAGGACCGTGTGCTGAATTAGAGTTAAGGTGCTGAGAACCTCACAGAAGCCGTACAATGAGACTGAAAAAGTTTTGCTATATCCTGGGATAAACATGGATTTGGCCAGAAACAAGCACTTTTAAGTTGTTGCGGTTTTTTAATGTGAAGCAGGGAGTAAAAGGGATTGTTGTCCAAGTGAGAGAGACAGCAGGTATTAGAAGAATTAAAAGAAAGGTTGCAAAATGAACTTTACAGCTAAAGCAAAAGTAGTAAGTGAAATTTCATAATCTCCAGGAAAAGCTTTGAAACACCAACCCTATTTGTTTTCATAAACCATTCTGAGTTTGTGTCTTCTCAGTATCAGCCAGGTAAACATGTAGGACTTTTAAAATTCAGTGTTAATTTAATGTACAAAGTACCACCGTTCTTCCTGCTTGCCCAGCACTAATGGAAGGGCTTAATGTTGTGTAGGAAAATAAGCAGCACATTACCAGGCATTTTAAAAGTTATACAGCAAGGAGACACAGAAGAATGTGAATGTGTGTTTGTATTCAAGGAGAAGAAATATGCAGCCTTTGTGATAAGTTACACTTTCTTACACAGGCATCTTTTCTGAGATTTCTGCAACTTCAGTAGTCAATAATCTCCTTTTTTCTTTTTGAACAGGGTGTAAACCAGCTTGGAATTGTTGAGCCAGCCACATGGAGAATTATTTCCAGTTACAGTTAGCTGAACATGCAAATGAAGCATCACTCTAGGATCTAATGGTGCCTCATCTTGTTGTAAAAGGTCTGAGGAATTCATCTCCTTTAAGCATATGCAGTATTTTGGAGAAACACTTCAAGATATGCATAAAAGTATAAGTAAGCTTGTAAATACTCAGAAAGCATAAAAACAGTTGTAGTCTTTCAGTTCTGCCGCAGATCAGCTAAGAAATCTAGTGACAGTTAGAGTAGCCCAGCATCCTCATTCCCAAAGCATGTCCGACTTCTGCTTTGCTGTATCATCCTTGACAGTTTTGTACAACACAGCCTTGATTTCTCTACCTGAAAGTGCTGCCTCCATCCCCATTACTATGTCTGGCCAGGGAAGAGGATGAGTAGAGTCTAGACTAGCCCCATCTAACCTCCAACACTTCACCAAGGTTGCAAATTGGACCTTAGTATCCCAAAGCACTCTCTGTAAGTACTTCAAATGGAAAATTCAGTTCAAAGTTACAGGAGATGAACCATGGGCTGTTCCCACTGCTGAATTTATCAGCAAATGAGGAGTTCTTACTCTTCTGAAACAGGCTGAAAAACTATTTGACTTAGGAGAGTTTTTCAAGTTTCTCAATTTTTTTTCCAATCTCAGAGTGGAAAGAAAAGTAAAATGTTAAAAATATTTCATAGGCTGAAAATAGGAAAAATAAAATCTATGCTGGCTCATCTGGGTTGTTTGGTTTCAATATTTTGTGTTTCATTTAATGCTATTCCTTCATATGTTCCAACTAGGAATTACGTTAGCTTTCTAAAAGAAAACCTATTTCAAACACAACCCTAGAACACTTCAATTTTGAAAATGTCAAAACAGAAAACAGTGACAGCTCTAAAGCTGTTTGCAAAGTGGAAAACTAATCAGAATTACTTTTTCCCTGTGAAAATGATGAATTCATGTTTTACGAGGAGTAGATAGCAGAATACCACCAATGATACCTCTATTACTCCTCAGTCATGATGCTCTGTGAGCTGCAAGCACTCACTCACCCTCCTGTTCAAAGAGAAGTCAGCTGTTAGAAATGGAGCCTGGACTGGGATGCTCTCTGGATTTCCCCTCCAAGACAAAACTGAAGTCAGGCACCTTCTACACATCTAATGCTGTATAATAGCTTACATTTTTTTCTGGGGCACAGGAAGAAAATGATAAAGCAAAAATCCAAGCCAAAGATGTTAAACCAGTTTAGTCTTACTAAAGAAATGACTGTTTCTATTAAAGAAATGCTTTCTACTGTCTTTTTTCTAAAAGCCTGTTTTCTCATTTACTCTTTTTTCAAGCTGTTCACTACCAAAAGCAGTCAATAGAACTTGCTTAAAGACCCTTTGAGGGCTACAGAAAAATCACAAATAATTCCTACAAAGTCCACTTTGGGACATTGCTCCTCAGCTGTTTCAATTCTTAACAGGTTGTCGTGTATTCTGTTGTTCCTCAAACTGTCTTGTCTTTGATTTTGTACATTTACATCAGGAATGCAGAATCATGAAACCAAAGTTACAGATGCTTTACAGCTGATCAAAAATGAACTGCAAATACTATTTTCCTCTTCTTTTATTTGTCTGTGGTCTTTTTTAGAGATTTCATACAGGTTTTAATTTACATTTAGGTAATCAGGCTGCTTTTTAATACAATAGAAAACTTCCTACTGAGAATACATTTATTTAACAAGAAAATGCTGATTTATTCAAACCAAGCTGTTTGGGTGTAACTGCCTGCCTCTGCTCTAATTAATATTTAATTATTTATTCAAATTAGAGCAGCTTCTATGGGAGTGTGCCAGCCCAGAACAGCCAAGGAGATGGGGAATAGAACCATCATTTGCAGGAGCCCAAAGTTCAAATCCTTATCCTGATTTAATTTTTGGCTTTGGGACGCAGGACAGTGACTGCCTCCCCTGTGGTGAGAAGAATCACATACAATCTGATTTGAATTGCTGCTGAGTATCTCAGTGTCAAGATCTAAGTAGGATCTGTTGCCTTATACATAAAGTGGGGGTGATACTAAACTACTTCACAGAGATGTGCTGAATAATTAGCAGTTGCAGCGTGTTTTGAGACTGAATCTTTCGTAGTTGGAGGAGGTAATGAAAGGATATTGTTGTGAACAGAACTTCTTAACAACTATTCACGTGACGAACTCATGGCAAATCTTAAATCAGAATTTGGACCAGGAAGAAGCAGAAAAAGCTTCCAGGTATATAAAGATACAGTTAATGAAAAAGAAACATCACACTTTCACATTAATGATCAATGTGATAGGCGATTCCCAAGTCTGGTTTTAACAAATGCACACAAAGCTACAAAGAAATAATCCATTTGTACCTGTCTGGACTTATTTATGTTTATATTGTTTCATATTCAAGGTTTACTATACCTCACATGCAATTAAAACATAAAGTTCAGTGACATTATCTTTTGAACACAGGTAGGAATTATAAATACAAAATTTTAGTTATGCTTTTTTCCTATAAATACTTTATATAATGTCCATTTTATATATACTTTATGTAATATCCATAAAAGTCCGCATTCATGAACTTTTAGTCTACAGACAGCCTCACAATAAAGCCTTCCCTGTGTACTAGTAGAAGTATCTCACCACTTACCCAAATAATGTCCTATAAAATTTCTGTCAGCTGCCATATAAGTACTAAGGCAGGCTGAAAAAAAGCACATTAAAAAGTGCCACATCTGTAACATATCTATGAGATGACATGACTTTTTTCTTTTTTTTTTCCAGGAGTCATTTCTTAATCAAAGCCCAGAAGCTGTTGAGCTAATGAAAATGTCACCTGCAATTTGGTGGAGATAGTTCTGATTGCTTAGGTGTCATCGTGCATACTGCAGTGTTTTCTCAATTACTGCAGAATCTCTCATTTTTCTCCCCTGAGTACAGGGTCATTGATAACTGGAGCAATGATATGGAGAAACATGAGCTGTGTGGCTGGTGGGTAACAGCCCCTTCCAAGCACACACTGCACCAGTCCCTGAACACATCAGCACACCTATCAGAACAAATAAAAGGTGGTTAATGGGTATTCAGTGCCAAATGAGTTAATTGTTAATTGTACACATATAGACATAAAACCATTGCCAGAAACAGGCTTGATGCACACACTGAATTTGTGAAGGACTGATCCAAAATCTGGTGCAGTGCAATCAATACCAATAGTACATGAGGGCTGAAGAGCGGTTTATTTTTTGACTGAGGAAAATGCGCATTTGGCAACACTAACATCTTTCACACATTCCAGTCAAATTCACCAAGCTCCAAGTTCAGAAACAAAAGGAGCCACAAGAATATTTTTCAATCTTTCAAAAATAAAATATGTTATATGAAACGTAGCATGATTGTTCTCTCTGAATTTTCTTTAATGTCCTTGCAGAAGAAATAAGCTTTAAAATATTCAGAATAGAAAGGAAGTATTTTTATCGTGCTTCAAAGTTTAAACCCAGTTTTTCAGTTTGTTTTAAATACTCAGATTATTATAACTACTTTTTAAGAATACCAATTAACAACAAAAAAAAACCTATATTTTTTTTTTATTACTTCTGTATGTTACATGGACATGGTTCACTCTCACATAGTTTTTCAGGATTTGAAGGTACCACTTGCAGTTTGATGAGTACTCTCAAGTACGTTACATACCCTCATGCTTTGATTTATTCAAGAATCAACTAGTAGTAAATACTTAACTTGCTCATTCACTAGGAGTTGAGTATCTCAGTCTCTTGCATATACTTTTTTTTTCCCCCAAAACCACCATTAGAAACCTTATATGCAGAGATGATCAGGGTAGTTTGGCAATCTTTTTCATTAGAAAAATGTTATTTCATGAAAAAGGTGTGTCAACATAATAAAGGGTGTTTTTTCAGCATTTTAAGTATCTGACTAGAAGTGAGAGTAGGACTTGAACCTCAAGCACCTAAATCCTATGCTGCTGACATAGCAATGTAGGCAAAATTTTGAACTACAACATGCTTCCAAAAATAACTATCAAAGTTTTACTATAAACAAAGGAGTTTGCAGATGAATACCATGGCATTTATCCATACAAGTTGTTCACAAGGTGTTCATACAAGTAAATCCCTTCTGTTTCGTCAATGATAAATGAAACAAAATGTGTAAATTTTGCTATTGTGAAGGAAAAAAAAAAAATCACCCAGATGAACTACAATTCTGTTGAAGATCACAAAAGGTTTATGGCAACATTAGCACTGATGAATCAGCAAATAACCTCACAAGCCCTTCAGAAGGACTAGATGCAGAAATAATTATTTATTAGGACAGTATCTGACAAGATTGTTGTTTTGTTGAATTGGCACACATGGAACTTGGAGATGATGAATTGCACTGACGTTAATTCTATTAAAAGTTGCCTAATATGCACATAATTTGATTTATCAAGTTTTCAACATAGAAGAGCATCCTCATCTCATATAAAGCAAAACACTCACATTACTAAAACATACTCATAGTACAGGGACCAGATATTAAATAAAATCTTCCACTCTATAGCTCTTTACATTCTCAGCAAGTTTAATTATGGAATATGACAATCAATACATGTATCTGCATGCTTGTGAAGTCAGAACTGACTTGTCTATAGTCAGAGAGAATGGTGAATACACCTAGTAGTTCCACATAGTCAGCAATATCTGGCATAAGTTACTATTTGCTAAGTAGACAAAATAAATGTCCATGAGGTGTTTCTATCTCAATACACTGGGATACATAATTTTTTAGGTTCTTTTTAGTCATGCAGTTCTATGATTCCCTGGTCTGTAATACTCCTAACAAAGCTAAACACAATGGAATAGAATAATTGATAAAAACTAAAATGCTGCATATTTATACATATTTGATTTATATACCTCTCCAGAGTCTTGCACTAGCTCTACAGACACGCTTACATAAATGTCTCTTCCTAAGAATCTAACTCTAAAACGTTATACGATGCCATTTTTACTATTGAAAAATAAAGAGGGGGAAAAAAAGACATTTTATTTTATAAAGAGAAAAAAAAAAGGGTTTTCCCCTTCTTCAAGGGTAGCCCTGGACATGAATATATGGATAACACAAGTTACCTCAGAACAAGCTGAAAATCACCTGGGGAAATGAAGAACTTCCAAGATGAGCCAAATATCACAGAATTCAGTACATTTGCTCAAGGACTCATCAGAAACTAGAACAAAAAGCTTTAAAATCTACACATCTAAAATACACAGGCAGAAGTAGTTTTATTCCAGCCAAATACACTAGCAACCCAATTCTCATGCAGAAAACACATACATGCATGTACATGTATTCAGCCTTTTTCCTGCCTTGAGCAGGTTGTCTTTATTCAGAAGACCAAATGCATATCTTCTGAGAATATTTGAGAGCCTTATGGAATGGACATAAATCCACACAGACTTTGAGTAAATTTGGGGCACCTATAAAAATTGTCCTTTACATTTAGGCAACATTTTGAAACATATTCTTTTGACTCCTTTAATTTCCTTTATAACTGTGAGACAACAGGGGAGGGACCATACTTGGAAATTCCCCAGCTAGGGAAATTTCCAGTAACAAGATGGTAGTGAGCATCGATTAAGTTATACTGTCAGTTCTGCAAACGCACATTCCTCTAGCACTGCCGTGACAACAGCTCAGTAGTTTCATTTGCCAGACAGAAGTCATCCTACGATGATGATACATGCAAAACTTCAGACATAGCCAAACCAAGCATGTGAGACCCCACAAGCATGCTAAAGCAAATGAATGGCTCAATCTGATGTCCAGAGAAGAGTAACATTAAAAATTCTTAGAGGATTAGTTATATTTTTTTTCCAAAGGTCAAGAAGGATTTGATTTAGTGGAAAAAGTTAGAAGTTTTTTTGTGCTGTCTGGTCTGGTTTGTCCATCTGTAGGTGTTAACAATTAACAGTTCTTCCAACTGGATAGTTTAGTGACTTCCAGTTTCTATCCAACTCTAAAAATTATGCTGAAAATTCACTATTCTTTGCCTCCCTAGCAATCCATCAACCTTAATTATAATTGTGCTGGAAAAACATAGCAGTCTTTATAGAACTTTTTTAAAGCCTGACATGTTCTTCTGCCATTCTAAGAAAACTAAATAGCTGAGCAATTTAATTTAATTTCTTCAATACTGCCTCATGTTTTCTAAACAAGAACCATAGCTCTTTTAAGTTTGAAACATCCAAAATATTTATTACAGTACACTCTCTTTTGGGAGTAAAATGGATTAAATAGGTTATTTTTGTTATTCAACAAAAACCATAATGAAGCATGGGTGACTAGAATGTGTGTCTATAAATTTTGTCTGTGCTCTTGCTGAAGTAAAATAGAATATTTGGGGGTGAGTAAGCATGGGGTTATATATTTCCACTGGCAAAAGGAAGCTTGTTTGCCCACAGAGAAGCTGTACTCATATCTGTGAACTCCACTATTATTTTGACTGGCAGGAAAGGTTTGATGAAGAAAAGGTGATTCCGTGAGTTGTGGTATCCTGTGGAGTTTCCTGTTTCAAGGTGGGTTTATTAAATGCCTGAGGACTTTTTTTTCTTTTTGTCTGATCAAAGCCTTTTGTTGCATATAGTCAACATTTTTCTTTCTTCCGTGTAAATTAAAGGAGACTTTTCACACTGGAATCTTTAATAATCTCTCTTTTTCCTTTTTCCTGGCATGAGGAAAGGAGAGAAAAAAGAGAGTGGTAGCCAAACACAGGCAGCATGAGTAAAAGTTACTGTCTTGGTTTCCTTCTCTTAGAGCAGTACACTAAAAAACAGTAAAGAAAGAAAGAAATTATGTAATGCCCCTATTTGTTGGGAACTGTAGCTCTAGTGCCCCTTTTTGGACCTGGGGAGGGGCTATATTTCAACTCACACAGTGTCAGAGGGATTGACCTAAAGCACATCAGGCAAGAACAAGACATCTTTAAGACACTTGTGCACCTTAACCTCTCAGGTCTATCACCTCTGCCCCAGGTCAGCTTCTATCTGGTTTTACAGATATGCCATCAAATGTATCAGCCAGGTAACAAAAAATGTTGGGCATGAAAGAGTAGTTCATGTAGCAAATTACAGCAAAATTGTTCAGAAGGCTGCATTCCCAGCAATCAATCAAAGCTAGGCAGCCACAAGAGTCAAGGCATCTCAAACCAGTTGAACAAAACCAGAAAAAAAGGGAGATACTGGATTGAAAAGCTTCAGACAGAGGATGAGTACAGAATCAGGGAAGGAAGCAGACAGCCACACATAGTCCTGAGAAGACGCTTCATCTTGTATAAATCAGTAAATGAAGAGAATAAGGGAATAATTTCTTCACTAGCTGCGGGGTTTTTCCTCAAAAAAAATTTTGTTTGTAAACAGGCAACTCTAGCATTCATTAGATCAAGAAGAGAAGCTAATGTGGCTTTATTCTTCCCTTATGGCTCCCGTGAGTGTCTTAACAAACCTTAAGAACAACATGAAGCCAAAAAGACATAATTGGGTCTGTTTAACCTGGTCATTCATGCCATCACTCCTGCTGTTTCAATATCTTTTCTTGGTTACTTAGATTTATTTGCATTTGCCAACTTGAAAAATGCCTGTTTTTCATGGTAATAACTATTTTTGCAGCTCAAGAGTTCTTATTTCGGCTTTTGTCAGTACGAAGGTGTCATGTCCCAATTTCTCAGGATGATGACTCAGGTTTGCTGATTCCCAGGTCAGGATTAAGGTGAAATGACACCAGGGATCCTTTAACTCACAAAACTCAATTTTATTTGCTCATAGAAAGAATTGGCCTGCTCACCACCAATATTGGTATGCTCACAACAAAAATTGGCATGAAACTATGTCAGTAAACTGTGTAACGTGGTAACCATACATCACCAAACATTTACTACAGGCCTTGCTTATTTGGGAATCAGTTCAGGGAAGACAGTAAGAGGAACCCTCCCATTGAGTCACGAGCTTCAGAGTGGACCCCCTTGCTTTCTAGACTCCTTTTCAGCAAGGAGCCTAGGGACAGCTGAATCCACTCCTAGTCCCAGACTTGGTCAACGGTTTTTGTCTAAAGGGGTGAGGTGTGAGAGACTGAATTGGCCCCTGGAGCCATTTGTCTCAAAGATTGTTAAGCAAGATACGCCTCTGACTGATAAGGCCACTGACCATCCAGGAGAGGAGATTTGAACTGTCATCTGGAGCCGTTTGTCTCAAAGTTTGTTTGTTGTGAGAGATTGAACTGTGAACTGTTTCCATTTGTCTCTGGGATGGCTTGTCAGGCAGGGTGCTTCTCTGGCTGATAAGGCCATTTAGGCATCCAGGGAGGAGACCGGGCTGGAGCCAGCAAAGTATGCAGGAATGGGGGAGACTACCATTGTCTGGAGTCTTTGAGATAACTACTGTTTTCCTGGCGTTGATCACGCGAAGGTCGCGTGATAAACGAAACCTGCAGTGCATGAACAGTACGTATGTGCATGTATGGGACTATGCCCTATAAAAACCGTGGAGACAAGCTGTGGAGGGGGCACCCCATCACCAAAGAACTGAAGACTGAGAACCAACAAGACGCCGCTGGATCCATGGTGGTGACTATCTTTGCAACTCTCTCCCGACTGCTTGCTTGATTTCTACCTTTTTCTTCCATTCTATCCTATCGCTATTTTCTACTTTTGACACTTTTTATAATAAACACTCTTTTAGGTATACGGCATTTGACCTCGTTTGTGTCTTAATCTCCCTCTTGGGATCATATCGAAACCTTCCCCGACATTGGATCGGGACATGAGCTGTAGGGATTACAGAAAGGGAAAAGGCAATGAGAGAGAAGAGAAAGATTTCACCAGTCCTGGGTCCAGTGTTGGTTCAGTCAGCTGAGGAGTGCAGCCAGCAGAGGGGTCCGGTTCCTGTGGGCTTGCGCACATGGGGCTTCAGTTTGTGTCCTTTTATCATCCTTGCCTCTCCTGCGGGCAGACGCTCAGACTCATTAGACTAATTAGGTAGCCTTTGGGCCCTGGGCTTGGGGGTCGTTTGGGGAGTGGCTTCCTCTTCCCTGTTGCCATACATGGTGAGCTGCCCTGTTCAGCATATCAGAACAGTACAGCAGAACAGGGAGCTGTGTACCCTCCAGCATGCCCTCCCCATGCTGTTCCTGATGGGCGCTGATGGGCTTCTTTTCACCTATGGTTCCTTGCTAGGCAGTGTTTGTTGTTATGCAGAGTTAGCTGTCAAACAGAAATTGCCCCACCACAATGTTTGAGACATTTAACTCCTTCAGTCTCTTAGAGAAGGACTATTTCCACTAATAAAAGTGCACATTTTTATCCATGGTAAAAACTGCAATGGACTTTAGCTTGCAACAGAAATGTTAGGATTTTGTTGAATTTTGAAAGAATAAACACTAACAAACAAATCCTGTGCTCTTTCAGTTAACATTCTGGGAAGCCTAAATGAGTATACAGTGACATTTTTTGCTTATACTCATCTTCCCATATTAGTAGCACTCCAGTGGAGAAACCTACCTAGAAGTATAGAAATCTATAATATTTAATTCCAGATGCACAAATAATGATGACAGATAAAATCCTTTGCAAGAAGTGTAAAGAATCATAGAAACAGCGACAACAAAAGTGAAATCAAAGAGACAGTTTCTCATACGATTTGAGAGAATCATAGAATCATTAAATTTGGAAAAGACCTCTAAGATCATCAAGTCC
>VYZV01044432.1:831-27896 GCA_013401275.1 Pandion haliaetus
CCGTCACTCCCCGCCTAGAGGCGGGTCCAACATTTTGGTGCGTCTGACATTTTGGGGCGGCGAATTGTTCCAGCAGCTTCTTAAGGGGGCCGCCTCTGCAGCCCCCCTCCCCTGCCACCAAGGAAAACTGCGCCACACAAACCCATAACACTATCGTACACCAAGAACTATCAATTCAAAAAGCCAAAAAGAGAAAAGCCAAATCCACTTAGTGGATTTGGCAGTAATTAGGTAGAGATTTTGTTATCAGTATATACTTTTTGGAGAGAGTGGGCTCATTTTTCCTACAATAAGCTGTTGACTGTTTACTGTAAAATACACAAATGGTTGGGGAATAGGGTACAAAAATATTTTTCTATATGGCTATGGAGATAGCTGGTATTTTGGTGGAAACCCCACAGATTTTGGAAAATGTGATTAAGTTAAAATCTCAGCTTTTCTTAAAGCTGTTTTTCTCTTCATATCAGAGGAAGTTTGAAAATGTTGCTGGAATGAACTATAAAGGATAACAAGTCTAAAAACCTCAGAAAATAATTAAAAATAAATACAGACACATATATATACCCACACCAAGCATTACTTTGAGTGACTGACCTTTTGCATATGCATTTGGAATTCATAATATGGTTTTACAATGTCCATTGCATAATAAATGCTGTGTGTAATTATTCCAAGTAAATAAAACATAAGGAATGAAGAATAGTAGTTAATTACAACAATCTTATTAAAATCAGCTGGCAGAGAATACTAATTTCCAAGGTATTTAAGGGATTAGTTAAATACAGTGCACCATAAAACCAGGTATTTCATCTTCTGTTGAACTAAATCTGCTGCCAATTTTTAGAAGCATAGTTTAATGAAGCAAAGGTTAGAAAGAAGCAGAAATAGTTCAAGCTACATAAACTTCAAATTTTTTTTAGCTTTAATTTTTTATATTTTTTACTATAAAAAATATATCTGAAATCGTGTATATCCAAGCCATAATTTTAAATAGGTCCACTTAGATGCCACTGTTAGTTTGAATAAACATCATGAATAAGCATGGAAAATATAACAGGGAGCTTTTGTATTATTGAGATTAGCATACAGTTTCTAATGTATTTGGCAATAAAAGCATAAAGAAAACACAGATTAAACATAAGAATAAAGTATGTTTTTTGATTTAGAATATTAAAACCTGGCATTTATTTCTTTGCCTTGAATATGTAAATTTTCCTGTAGAAGACTGAAAAACATTATTATTCCTTAAAAATATGGTTATTCCATCATGTATTTTGAGGTGGAGAGAAAAAAAGCTTTTGGCACTAGTTTAAGTAAATGTATGCTTGTTTCTGTATCAAGTGGTAACATCATAGGTACAAATTTTTCTTTGAAGATCTTTTAGAACATACAAGCTGGCTGCAGGGTATTGTCTTCTTAGAAGGAAAAAATGTCCCTACCATTTATTCCCACAGATAATCAAATATTTATTTTCCAAAGGCTGCAAGACACTAAAGTAGGATAGGATTATGTAGAATCAGTCAGTCAGTCAATTAATTAATAACTGGAATTAAAGAAACTAATCCAGTCATCTGCACTGACTATACCTGATAAATATGCATGTTTCTAACTTAACCTCAGGCAGCAGTCTGAAGGTCCTCACTCTTGCCTAATAAGGCTTCAGTAACCCACTCAACTGGAAGAAGATTTATTAGGTGGGATTTCTTGGTGGCTACATGTATAAGACTCCTATTTCATTCTTTGCGCAAGTTTTGTCATCTTCACATTGACTGTTACAGTGGGGACTAGGGGAGGGTTCTGTGGAATAGAAAAACTTCCAATTAAGAGACTGCATTGTTTTAAAATGGAATTCAGTTTTCTTTTCCTTCTTGGTTGGGCTACATATAGAAGTTAGTCAACCTACTATAGGACTGGTAAGCAAGATCATAATTCAGTTTAAAGAAGATAGCTGCCTCTTTTAAGTTCTCATGTTTCTTGATGTTTCACTCAGAAGCTGCATTCATAGCAGCTTTCTTCTGATCTCACACTCTTTTGAAGGAACAGTATCTACCACAACAAAACTTTACTTCTAATTTTTAGGTGTTCACTGGAACCTTTTTATTACGTATTTATTTTCTATGTCCTGAAGTGCAGCTGTGTGCTAAGAGAAGTTAATATAATGAAACACAACTCTAACACACATTTTTGTACTCCAACTACCACAAAGTTGTTTTGTTGTTAACGAATTTAAAAGGTTACATTTCCTTCCCTGTAGTACTGCACTTCATTTTATATTTTTCTATTGTTTTGATAAACAGTTATTGACTAAGTTGGTAGTTTAAAGCTTTACTTATGAAGCATGCCAGGAAATACACTGGTTTGGTTCATGGGTGAATTTTTAATAAAAGATATATTCAGACATTAAGCTATATTTAGAGTTACAGTTGAGAGCACATATAAGTAACTGAAGGTCAGAGAACATTACAGTGATATTTTAATTATTCTCAGTTCAAATATTAGTGATTCGGCTTACATCTTTTTATTTCAACACTAAGATAAAAATATCAAATGAATGGAGAAAAAGCTGGCCTAAAGCAGAGCAGATTTTCTCAATGAGAGTAAATGTGACAATAATGTGTTCAGAATGTATCCCAAGTGTCCATAATGCACTCAAATTGGACACCCTGGGAGGAAGGGAGGAGAAAAAACCTGAAAGTGATTTTTGTCTTTGTATGGGGATCTATATGAAACTGAGGAAGCTCATTGAAAAGAATTTGAAGACAAGAGCAAAAAGCTAAGTATTTACTGGTGACCTGGAAATCATGTAGAAATACCGTTTCAGAGTCTCACCAATCAGAAGCAAAATCTAAAAGGATCACCAAAAGAGGTGGTGAAACAACACAGTCAAGGAATCTAATAGAAATTAAAATCTGTATTCCAGGAAAAGTAAATCATGATCAAAAGAGGGTAGTAGAAAGTGTGGCCAACAGGTTTTTAAGAAACAACTTTAAAACATGTGAACCTAATCTGACCACTAATGTACTTTTTCAAAGATGAGAAAAGTAGGAAACTTAGTAAAGTGTCAAGAGAATTTAAAGGTCAAAAATAAATTCAAGGCCAATGTTACTGCAGAAAAGCTAAGTAAATTATGTGTTGTGTTATGTTACTGAGGTAATCAGAGAGGTCCTGCATTACAACCATTCCTTTGGCTCTAAGGAGCTGTGTCAAAATGGAAGCAGTTTGTCCTGGTTTCAGCTGGGATAGAGTTAATTGTCTTCCTAGTAGCTGGTACAGTGCTATGTTTTTGAGCTAGGTATGAGAAGAATGTTGATAACACACTGATGCTTTCAGTTGTTGCTAAGTAATGTTTAGTCTAAAGTCAAGGATTTTTCAGCTTCTGATGCCCAGCCAGCAAGCAAGAAGGCCAGAGGGCCACAAGAGCTGGGAGGGGACACAGCCAGGGCAGCTGACCCAAAGTGGCCAACGGGGTATTCCATACCATGTGACGTCACATCTAGTATATAAACTGGAGACAGTGGGGGCAGGGGGGATTGCTGCTAAGTGACTAAGTGGGCGTCGATCAGCAGGTGGTGAGCAATTGCATTGTGCATCACTTGTATATTCTAATCCTTTTATTATTACTATTGTCATTTTATTAGTGTTATCATTATCATTATTAGTTTCTTTTCTGTTCTATTAAACCATTCTTATCTCATCCCACACGTTTTACTTCTTTTCCCAATTTTCTCCCCCATGTCCTTAAATAAAGCAGTCTTAGATTGCTGAGAAATGCAATTAAAAATACTTCTAAACAGCTGAATCAAAGTGCCTTAAATCTACCTTTCTGATACTGAGAAATAAATCCTCTTCAACTTGATGATTTGAAATGCAGCAAATAAGATTCTCTGCGTTGCTGATCACTAGAGAATCCCAGTGATACAAGTGAAGAACATGTGAAGGTCTTCCAAACACACAAAAATCAGCAACCTTGCTTTGTTTTTGTCTTACGGCATCCCTAGGGATTAAGACCTTCCTTGATTAACATAATTCAAATACTATTAAAAATCTTAGAAAAAAATAGCTGCTATGACTCCTCTTCTTCAGAGAGTAGGCACTTGGGTTTTGTGTACTTTGTTTTAACAGAATTATCAAAGATACTTGTAATTGTGGAGAGTTTGACTTCCATAGACTAGTCCTGGGTATGTTCAGAAGTGAAGGCTGTTAACTAAAGATGTGCACTATTAAGTTATTTCAATGTACTCTAAACAGGATAGTGGTTTTCTAACTTTTGCTTCATGTGGGTAACATAAATATTCCCCTGCGTTTCAGTCTAGCAACTCAGCTGAATTTAGAATGATGTTATAATTATGCAGCCAAAAACTACAGTCACTACTCAGGACAAAAATCATATTATCTTTAATGACTGTTTTTCTAAAACTAAGCATAAATACCAAATATTAGATTTAATAGGGCTCAAAAGGAAATAGCTCCTTTCTAGATTTTTAAACTATTTCTAACCAATACAGTTCATTGAAAATCTATCACATGTAACATACTGAATTAATTTTATATTTGAAATACAAGGAATCAGAAGGAAGGTTAAGGAAATGAAAAGGAATGTTAAGTAAAAGAAGATTTTATGTACCCCAGAAATTATTTGAAGATGGACTCAAAATTTTATTAAATATCTTTATGGGTATATCAGACATAGAGACATAGAGAGCTTGTTCATCAAATGTGTGTTCACACTTACAAGATCATGTTACTGTTGTTGACAAAATCAGCTGTGAAAGAAAGGTGTTCATTGGAGCCTGATGAAAACTGTGAAGCTGTGGTACTTCCAAGTTTTGTTGTCATGGCTGTATACACTTGGAACAGAAAGTGTCAGGACTGTGTCATTTTAAACCATGACCTCCCTCTTTTTCATATATTTATTTTTCTCCCTCTCCTTTCTAGTCTATCTGCTGTCTAGACATTTGCTTTCCTCATGTGTACCCAAAGCTTGACTTGCAATGGATATGCATAGAACATTAGAAATTAGAAATGTACTTATAATCTTGCTTTAAATACAACCAATCATTCAAGAATTAGCAAGAGATACAGTATAATCAGAAAGTAGCTACACATAAAAGACATGAACAGTATGCATAGATATTCTTTAGCTCAGCCAAGAAGTAAGATTTTGAGATTTTAACACTGGTAAAATTCTGTACGTCATGTTGTACAAGAGGCCATATTGATAAAAATAGCCATTCTTAGCCTTATATTATATAAATCTGCAACCAGTGGTTGAAATGTCTTAATATGTGCTGACATGTCCCACTGTTATTCAAAATCAAGTAGAGACATTGCTGGTAATGTCAGAGTAATGTAACTGGTGGTATTCCTTTTGTGTGTAGAACCACTTCCACAGGGTATAGCAAAAGCAGTCTAGACTGGAGTTTGTGGCTATTTTTATATTTTGTCTGTTTGCTTGTTTTAAAGAGCAATCTTGTTTTATTATTTTATTTTGTATTTTTAATTCGTACTTGTGCTCATAACTGTTCATTCCATAGACCAGTTATTTTGACTATTGTTTATTTTACTATTAACAGTTGTTTCTTGCCCTGTTTCTCTTTTCCTGTGTTTCAGGAGTTGGATCCTTGTTCCTCATTTTCTGGGATGAATTAATTATTTTTGTTTGCTTCTAATGTAAATGTGAATGTACTTACGGATTGTGTATGTTTTTGTTTTGTTTTGTTTTTTCTCTCTCTCTCATGTGTTCCTTTTTTAGTCTGATATTTCTTCAACATCTTGGTTAGCAGCTGAGAACTGGAGCTCTCCAGAGTGGGAATAATAGAATGTGTTTTTCCCTCTGCTGGTCGCAGAGAGTGCCTAGATGACTAGACAGCTGTGTATTAGAAATTTAGAATTAAGAAATGTTAATCTGTGGCCTCACCTACAGTCATCTTAAAAGACATTTCTCTTGCCATTTGAGAGAGACAGGCACTTGCACAGGTGTATCTCAAATACTACAGGATGAGATGAATCATCCTTTGGGGAAATCTATTTCTTTTTTAACTTCATTCCTTTACACATATCTATCTAAAAGCAGCAATGCTTTGCTGCTGTTTTTTGCTTGGATTAATTGTTTTTCAGTATATTTCTTTTTCTCTCAGTTGTATTACTGAATTGTCACATTTAATTTGCTACTGCTTTGAGAATGACCATATATAAACCTTGAATTAACTCAGATCTTTAAGTAGTTGAATTGAGATGGCTGTTCTTACTGTTTGTATTTTTATGTATTTTTCCCTTTAAACCACAGACCTGTGTTTATTAGACTTAATATTGTTTTGGGTCTACTGTGGCATTTTATTCTCTAGGAAACTTACTAGTTTGACTTTTTTTCTCTTAAGAACAGTTTGTTATAGCAAAGTAGTATTTACTTTCTAGGTATCAATCCACAGGTAAATTTAATTACCCACAAGTCAAGTTGAAAATTGGAAGGGGGAATCATTTAAGGAAGGGAGTTTGAAAAGTGGGGACAGCTATCCTCTTAAAATTAATTTAAAAGTCTGTGTTGCAAACATAAACAGCAGTGATGGCAAAGAAAGCTGAGATTGAGCAGGTTACAGTGACTTTAGTTAATTTATCATTAGCTGTCAGATCTCAAATTTAAATTCATTAACTATTACTGTAGTTTCCTTTCAAATTTCTGTTGTATGCACCCACTCAAAATATTGCAAATCACTTGGAAACCAAGTGATTATCAATTCCTTTGAAATCTAAGGAATTACAGGGTTTCATTCTAATATTGTAATAATATTCTCAGATAATTCAAGAAAAAAACTTTTTCTTTGTAGCAGCTGTGATTCACTGCTAGTGCTAGAAAACTCATTTGGGCAAAGGGACATTCTAGAGACATGCAGATGGGCAGCATAAAACTTCAAGGATTTTTGGATGGGTAATATACTCATTACAGCCTCTAACCCTAAAATAGTGAGTCTTATTATCAAAACAAGTTTCAAGAGATGATACCACTTAGAAGTCTTTAGTAGCAAGTAGATTCTTGGATTCTTGTTTCTGTGCAGTTCTAAATGAACTCATAAAATTAGTGAGTTCTAAGAAAGCTCATAATTTTAATGTTCATCCTCACATTTTGTAGGTTTCTTCATCTGGTAATGAAGAGATGTTTTAAGTATGTCCTTCTCCAATAAGGTTATGGAACAAAAAATGTTGTTAGTGAGATCTCAACTGCATTGTCTATCAAATGATTTAGAAGCAGTCATCACACTCTTCATCACATAATAGGAAAGATTCTTTC
This sequence comes from Pandion haliaetus, assembly GCA_013401275.1. Classification (NCBI taxonomy): domain Eukaryota; kingdom Metazoa; phylum Chordata; class Aves; order Accipitriformes; family Pandionidae; genus Pandion; species Pandion haliaetus. Next base: position 8,117 of record VYZV01044432.1, read on the forward strand.
TTAAACCAAATAAGTAATGAAATATAATTTAAATATAAAGAGTGTACAGGTGAATAAACAAAAATTACAGAAGCCATATGGCCTCCAAAAAAGGAAAAAAAAAAGTTTCTGATGGGAAGGGATGATTATTTCTTGATAAGAGATCTGTAAATCCTTACACATCTTTCATTCATACTTTCTCTTGAGTCAATGTCTCAATTCTGCTATTGTAGTTAAAATGTGTTAAGCTTTGTTAATCTCTGATTTATTTTTACTTCTACACATCTGTCATGTAATGCTTATTTCCTCTTGCTATCTAAATAAACTTGAAAGACTCTGAAATTATCTCCCCCAGAAGATTATTAATGCCAATTTTCTTTTCTCTTGTTTTTTATTAATTTATTATGTTGGTAGATAAATTGTTTTAAAATGATTGTTTGTTTTCCTCTGGAAGTTACTTAAATATCAGGCAGCTTTGCTGCAGATGGTTGACTTGGAAAGCATTTTTAAATTTTTATTTAGTTACTGTTTTTCAGCTCTGGAAGCTATAACTCCGGTGTGCTCTTTCAAAGGAATGAACCTGCTTTGAGGCACAGGCTGACTGCAAAGACCTATTCCACCTCCATTTATTATGAGCAGAGACTGTTTCACTGCAGACATTTATTCTGGCACAAAATACTTTAAACTACATTTTCTCTTATTAAGTGGCCCCATTCTCAGAGCCTGATACTTTACTGCATTTTATTGGCAAAGAGAAAATAAAACATTAGTTAAATGAAGGAATGACAACCTTATTCAGTGAGTGTTTCTGAAGTGAGCCAGACTCCTGGAAATGTATCTCATGGAGTTCTAGTGCATTTATCAACTGGAGCCAGAGAGAGATCTCTGGTGCAGTGAAAGGAAAGAGTGGAGGCACTTCACCATCCTCCAGCTTGCCTGGGAACACTAAGCCAGAGAGACCTTAGATCCCATCCCTTGTTCCAGAGGCAAGGAACATTAAAAAAAGTCTTTGCCTGTAGCAGAAATGCAATGTGATCATTCAGTGAGGCCTTCATGAGCTGCATACGCTTCCTTCAAAAGTAAAGAAGAAAAAATTAGTACATTAAACATCACTTAAGAGTCTAGAAGACTATACCACACTGGGAATTAATATATACCTCTACTAAATGTTGAGTTATTTTTTCTTACAGAAAGCCATTTGTTGCACTATTAGAAAAATGAAGAATTAAGATTGTCTGCAATTTAGCTATTTTAGATTCAAAATTTGCTAGTGCATCTGTTAAACAGAGATTTAACAAGACACATAATTTTAGCCAAATTTCAATAATCAGGTTAATTTTTCACTTTTATAAGTAAATTATACATTAAACATTTATTTAATATCTGATTATTCTTAATTACTAGGTATTTTGACATCTATGTGCCACAAGCTTTGATAATAAATAACTCCTGATGTGTAGCTCTACCATGTCATTTAGAAAGGGAACATTATATAGAATAAGATTTGGGGTTATAAAAAGTGGCACTCTCACTTTTCAAGTTTTCTTTAATCTTCTCTCTAGTATTTTGACAATTGAAATAGGAGCACAGGATTTTGCTTTTATGCTTCTGCACTCTACTGCCATCTAAAATGGACGTGAATTAACTCAGCCAGGACAGAAAGAGAAATATGTCTACTTTCCAGCTAATTGCATTTGTTCAGAAAAATATAGGAAAATAAATAAAGAAGCAATAATTTTGCAAATAGATGATACTTTGGCTATTTGGATAACAGCCAGTATTATGAAGGAGCCATCAGCTGTGATCACATTCCACAGCAGAAAAAGTGTAGGATTTCGACCTTCTGCCACACCTCCGTTCATATCAGAAAATTCATTTCAGATTTTCCATGCACTTGGATAAAATGATTATATTTAGTAAACTAATTTTAAGCAACACTTTATTTCAGTACATAAGAAAACTATACAGAACTTCTTAAAATTTTGTGCACCATAGTTCATAAGAAAAAAAAGAATATAATTGGAATTTAATAATCATTAATCATTAAATTGCAAGCAACCATTGTTTCTAAAATTAGGCTAAAACAATTCTACTTTGTATTTTTTTCCCCAAATGTAGAAGTGTAGCTATATTCAGCTGTATAAAATCTGCTTCTCATACTTTCAGAAACACATTTAGTTTTGTTTTAAAGATTTCAAGGAATGGAAACTGAAAACACAAAGTTATTTGGATTTGGTTTTGGTTTTGTTGGTTTTAGAGGTAAAAGTTGATGAACTGTTAAATAAATCTATATAGAAATAATTTGATTATGTGATTAATTGCATTTCATATATTTATATATACTTTATGTATAAAATAACAAAAGCACAAGCTGAAAGTTAGCTTTAGCTTTGCTAAATTTTCTTTTGCTTCTTTTTATTGAAAAGAAAGAGGTACTATCCTCTTGAAAACTTCTCCTTAAAATGTATCAAATTATCTTTCTCTGCTAAATGACACAGATTTTGAGCTCCTTGGTTCTCTCCTTATAGGGAATAATTTCTTGATTATACATCTTTCAGAAAATTTCCAAATTTTTTATAATCCAAGTTTATGATAGTTTTTTTAATTTTGGAAAAATTGCCTTTTAGGCATTCTCCCATTTTGTACTTCCTTATTCATAACCTTTTTTCTTTCAGTTTTACTTTTCAACATGAAATACTATCCTTCCTCTTCTAGAAAAAATAAAACAGCCCATCACACTATGACCGTTCAGTTTGTAGTTTTAACATTCCCAGCACCAAGAAAATGGAAAGTAGCCCTTTCTCTTGCTACAATCAATTAATATGGACAGATACATAACCAATTATAAAAAGGTGAAGTAGTGTCTCCTGTCTGCTTGGATATACTTAAGCCATTATGATAGATATTTATACGTCTTGTTCTTCCAGGAATCACCAAAAAATTCAATAACTTCCCAAAAGTAGTTATAAGAATATCTAAAATTAATTAATCTTACTAAAATTGTTGGCAGTTATTTTTTGTCTTATCATTTATGGACAAAGAGAAAAATTAATTTCTGTAATATTCACAAACTACCACATCTTCAAAAAGTGATCAGTCTGCCCATGTTCTTATTCTTCTCTTTTGGAGACTAAACAAAACCAATTATTTCAAAATTTCCTGCTAGATCATAATAGAACCTTCTTTTTTTTTTTTTCTTTTTTTTTTCTTTTTTTTTCTTTTTTTTTTTTAAATGCCAAAACCTATATGTGATGTTCCTGCTGAGACTTTACTGCTTTTGAATGGAGCAGAAGTCTTTCCTTCTATGTTTAATACATGAAAACCTGCCTTAGAGGTGTCTTTGTCTACAGCAATCTTTTATTGAAACTCACAATTGATACTTGATCTGTTAAGGTTTTCTGCAATGTCTAGCTAGTTCCCTTTCATTTTACATTACTACATTACCTAATATTTTTTTTGGAAGAAATTTGACTACCATTTTTATCTGTTAAGATTTCCTTTGCATGTTTTTTTAAATTATTTTATTTCCTGGTGGTGATGTATCAGTCACTACCTGTATATTACTCTTGAACATAACCACTACAAGAAAACATTACAACTGAAAATCTGATAATTTGGATTAAAAAGGTTAAATAGAATGACATTGTATCATATCAGACTAGGAAAACCAGGAATCAATGATTTAATATATATGCTGGTTTTGGCTGGGATGGAGTTAATTTTTCTTCATAGTAGCTAGTATGGGCTATGTTTTGGATTTATGCTGAAAACAGTGTTGATAACAGAGGGATGTTTTCGTTATTGCTGAGCAGTGCTTACACAGAGCCAAGGCCTTTTCTGCTCCTCACCCCACCCCACCAGTGAGCAGGCTGGGGTGCACAAGAAGTTGGGAGGGGACACAGCTGGGACAGCTGACCCCAACTGACCAAAGGGATATTCCAGACCATGTGATGTCATGCTCAGCAATAAAACTAGGGGGGAGGTTGGCCTGGGGGGCTGCTGCTTGGGGACTGGCTGGGCATCGGTTGTTTGGTGGTGAGCAATTGTTTTCATTTGCATCACTTGTTTTTTGGGGGTTTTATTTCTCTCTCTTTGCTATTTTACTTTTTATTACATCATCATCATAATCATAATTATTATTATTATTGATTTTATTTCAATTATTAAACTGTTCTTCTCTCAACCTGCAATTTTTCTCACTTTTACCCTTCCAATTCTCTTCCCCCCATCCTGCTTGGGGAGGCAAGTGAGTGAGCAGCTGTGCGGTGCTTAGTTGCCATCTGGGGTTAAACCATGACAATAGTTTTTTGGTGCCCAACATGGGGCTCAAAAGGTTTCAAATAGTAACAGATTGACTGGAGCATATTAGAAGGGATTTATATCTGTGAAACATTTGTGGGTCATGACATTGATCCATCTGTTCTCAATATTAGTTTATCTGATCTGCGCCATGCTCTTTTTTTGCTGTACATGTTAAAGATTGGTGTTGGCTTTTGCAGTTTGCTGTGCTCTGCAGTGATTAGTGATGTTTTCCCTGGGAGACTGGTTATTAAAACACTGACCTTGAGCTTAATCTGGTATTTGGGCTCTGTACTGAAGCCATTACTGCACTTTGGATACCATCTCATGGAGGCAACAATTATACTTCTTCCTCTGAGAGGTTTTTTACTGGAGGAAATTCAGAATACTGTGATGTTTTCTCCCTCCTTGCAATAACTTCTCTCGTATCCTGAACATCCTTGGGTAGTTAAAATATTTCTATTGGTATTTATTAGGAATATTGCTTTGGTTTTGTCTAAGGTTAACAAGCAATTTGGGAATATGACCCAGGTTCCATGAGATTATGGTCATGGGTGGCACGGCATGTGTGAGAATATAGGCAGGTATCTAGAGAACTTCTCACCTCCAGTGGTCTCGAACTTCAATCCCAAACAACTGCAGGACCCTGATAAAGTGATAGAATGTTTGAAAAAAAAAAAAAAAAAATCCATGGCTATTCCAAAGAGGCAAAATTTATGGCACTGTGCTGGGCCCTGGCCAGCATCTACCAAACACTGCTCCATATTACACAGCAGCCTCAGGGAGAAGAGAGGGAAAACAGACCAACAGACACTATAGCTAAATCTGACACTCTATCAGTTGCTGTCGTGTCCCAAAGTTGGAGCGACTCAGGTTCGTTGATTTCCTTTGTCAGAATTAAGGTGAACTGACACCAGGGGAGTTAAAACAACAANTCAGAGCAGACCCCCTTGCTTTCTGGACTCCTTGTCAAAGAGGAGCCCAGGGGAAGCTAGATCCACTCTTAGTCTCAGACTTGGTCAACGGTTTATGTTTCAAAGGATGGGGTGTAGGGACTGTGGAAAAGAGAGAGGAGAAAGAAAGACAGAAAGAAAGACAGAAAGAAAAGAAAAAGAGAGAAGAAAATGGTTTCACCAGTCCTGGGTCCAGCGTTGGTCCAACCAGCGTAGAGGTCCAGTTCCAGAGGGCGCACACCGAGCACTCGTTCTTCTTTTATAGTGTGTTATTTGGTGGTGTTGACATGTGCAGTTCATGTTCCTGGAGTTCTCTGGAATTGGTCAGTGAGCGTGGGGGGAGTTCACTGGGGAGTTGCCTCTCTTTCCCTGCTGGCATGACCACTTAAGCTAGAAGCACAGTCCCATCCTCTGTGGGTCCCTCTCTTCCAGGCACATACGCTGTGCTCCTTCTCATTGTCATTTAAGATAAGGAATTGCAGCTTTGGAGAAGTGCGGTCCCACCCTCCGTGGGGCCCTCTCCTCCGGCCACATTGTCCGGGTCACACAACTCAGTGTGGTTACAGAGGCATCTTGTCCACCAAAGTACTTTAATGAATGTTTGAGACATTGACTATAATTTGTCAGACCGTCACACCAGTGCAAAAATCTAATGGAGAGTGGAGGCTAGCAGTGGACTGTTGAGGCCTGAACGAAGTCATACCACCACTGAGTGCTGCCATACCAGGCATGGTAGAACTCCAGCATGAACTGGAGTCAAAGGCCGCCAAATAGTATGCAGCAATTGATACTGTCAATGCGTTTTTCTCGATCCTTTTGGTAGCAGAGTGCAGGCCGCAGTTTGCTTTCATATGGAGGGGGATCCAGTACACCTGGAATTTACTGCTCCAAGCGTGGAAACATAGTCCTACCATTTGTCATGGATTGATATCAACTGCATGGGAACAAGGTGAAGCTCCCGAACACCTCCAGTATATTGATGGCATCATTGTGTGGGGCAACACAGTGGAGGAAGTGTTTGAGAAGGGGAGAAGAATAATCCAGATTCTTTTGAAAGCTGGTTTTGCTATAAAACAGTGTAAGGTCAAAGGACCTGCACAGGAAATCCAGGTTTTAGGAATAAAATGGCAAGATGGGCGTTGTCATTTCCCAATGGATGTAATCAATAAAATAACAGCTATGTCTCCACCAACTAATGAAAAATAAACACAAGCTTTCTTGGGTGTTGCATCTTATATTGGAGAATGCATATTCCACGTTATACTCTGATCATAAGCCCTCTCTATTGATTGACCCAGAAGAATGGCTTTGAATTGGTCCCTGAGTAGCACCAAGCCTTTGAATAAGTTAAATGGGAGATAGTTCGTGCAGTAGCACTTGGGCCAGTCTGGACAGGACAAGGTCTGAAAAATGTGCTTTACACCTCAACCAGGGATAACAGCTCCACCTGGATCCTCTGGCAGAAAGCGCTTGGAGAGGATTGAGGTCAACCTCTAGCATTTTGGAGCCAGGGATAGAGGGGATCTGAAGCCCATTACACTCCAACTCAAAAAAGAAGTATTAGCAGCATATGAAGGAATTTGAGCCACTTCTGAAGTAGTTGGTACTGAAGCACAGCTCCTTTTGGCACCTCAATTGCCTGTGCTTGGCTTGATGTTCAAAGGGAGGATCCCCTCTATGCAGCATGCAACTGATGCTCTATGGAATAAGTGGGTTGCATTGATAATGCAATGGGCTCGAATGGGAAGCCCCTACCACCCAGTAGTTCTGGAAGTGATCGTGGACTGGCCAGAGGGCTGAAACTTCAGTGTCACCAGAGGAGGTGACTCATGCTGAAGTGGCCCCTCTGTATAATAAATTACCAGAAAATGAAAAGCAATACGCCCTGTTTACAGATGGATCCTGTCATATTGTGGGAAAGCATTGAAGGTGGAAACCTGCTGTCTGGAATCCTACATGACAAGTTGCAGAAACTGCTGAAGGACAAGGTGAATCAAGTTAGTTTGCAAAAGTGAAAGCCATCCAGCTGGCTTCAGATATTGCTGAATGAGAAAAATCGCCAGTACTTTATCTCTATGCTTACTCATGGATGGTGGCAAACCCTCTGTGGGGGAGGCTACAGCAATGGAAGCAGAGCAACTGGCAGTGCAGAGGATAACCCATCTGGGCTGCTGAATTATGGCAAGATATTGCTGCTTGGGGAGAGAACCTCGTAAAAGTATGTCACGTAGATGCTCACATACCCAAGAGTTGTGCCACTGAAAAACATCAAAACAAGGAGCAGGTGGACCATGCTGCTAGAATTGAAGTGACTCAGGTGGGTCTGGACTGTGAACATAAGGGTGAGCTATTTATAGTTCGATGGACCCATGACACATCAGGACATTTAGGAAGGGATGCAATATACAAAGGAGCTCATGATCGAGGGGTAGACTTGACTATTGATGCCATTGCACAGGTTATCCATGAATGTCAAACGTGCACCATAATCACACAAGCCAAGCGTCTAAAGCCCTTTTGGTATAGAGGGCGATGGCTGAAATATCAATATGGGGAAGCCTGGCAGATTGATTATATCACACTTCCACAAACCCGCCATGGCAAGCAGCATGTGCTTACAACGGTGGAAGTGACTACTGGATGGCTGGAAACATATCTATGACCCATGTCACTGCCCACAATACTATCTTGGGCCTTGAAAAGCAAGTTTTATGGTGACATAGCACCCCCAAAAGAATTGAATCAGACATTGGGACTCAACAAGGCCAAGTACAAGGTCCTGCGCATGGGTTGGGGCAATCCCAGGCACAAATACAGGCTGGGCAATGAGGGATTGAGAGCAGCCCTGTGAAGAAGGACTTAGGGCTATTAGGTGATGAAAAACTAAATATGAGCCAGCAATGGGCGCTCATAGCCCAGAAAGCCAATCTCATCTGGGCTACATCAAAAGAAATGTGGCCAGCAGGTCGAGGGAGGTGATTCTCCCCCTCTACTCCACTCACCTGAGACCCCACCTGGAGTACTGCATTCAGTTCTGGGGTCCCCAAAATAAGAAAGACATGGACCTGCTTGAGTCTAGTCTGGATTTTGAAACAGTGGCCCATTAGATAAAAACTCAGTATCCCATTAGTAGTTCTTCAAAGGACATTTTTCCTCCTTTTGGAGAGTTTATGCACTGTTATTCTTCATTTTTTATTGTATTTGTACCTGTGTAATCAAATTTATCTGCATGACATAAAGCCATATTGTGCCATTCATTTTTAAGCAGTATTCCTCATTGATTCCACTGAGGAATGCTGCTTAAAAACGGATGGTGCAATACAGCACTTAAATCCTGCAATTACAATTACCTTCTGTTAGATCTTTTCTGTAGGAGCTAGAAAGTAGGTACTCTGAAAGCAGTAGTAGGATTAAAAAGCTTCAGAAGAAAAATATTTGGTAGCAAAAATACTCATTTCCTCAAAAGATGAAGAATTTTGAGATTGATTCTCATACTTATGTAGTCCATTCTTCACAGCTTTTTACTGAAGTTTTTCCTTTTGGGTTCTTTCTTTTGGTTAAACTGCAAAGGCATGATGGAAAACATGAGCAATAAGCACATGGCAGGGGCTTTTAACCCTGTAATGTTTTGCTGGAGCTGTAGAAAATTTTACTTTGTAGCAGTATTTAGGTGTAGATTACAGGGATCTGTAGTTCTGCTGTGTGATTTTGCCTCTCTGCGGTGATCATCTATGTTTGTTTTACAACTAGGGTATGCTGAAATCTGAGAAAAGGTGTCGCTGCTGATGGTAATGCATTTTATAATGTATTCTCTATTTACTAATGCATTGCCATAAAGAGGTAGGATTTAGTTCTTTGACAAAGGTGCATGAATACTAATGATCAAGATGGGTAATCTTCCAGGTAAAAAAGCTTACCAATTTAAGATACAGAGTGGGTGATACTTCATTGTTGTTATGATACGGCTTTTTCAAGGGCTGCAGGGAGTGCTGTTTTACAAGACAAGATACCATTATAGTAAATTCAGCACACACAGAAAAGGAACTTTTTGCTGTTAATGCTTAATAATGTTTCAAGAAAACAGTGGGCAATGCATCAACACAGTGATTCTTATCACATTCTTACCACAATCAATCAAGTCCCTTTCTCTCCTATTTGTGTTCTGTTGATGATCCTGGAAAGCAGGAGAAGGACAGCATACAGAGTAGTATTTTTATGTCAGAGAATAAACTAAAGCAGAAATAAATACACAAAGTGATACAGTATTTCAGAGGCTAAGCAAACATTATTAAAAAATACTGGAATAATATTGGAGAAGTACATTAGACAATATAATTTGCCTTTTAAACTTTTTTTTGGTTGGTTGGTTTGTTGGTTTGTTTTATTCTGCAGGATTTTTTTCATTCCTAGGGAAATGGTCCTCAGCATTTGTTGGTTTTTTTGTGTTACATAACACAGTTACATTTGTAGGTGTGTTGGGTCTGTTAGAATTTTTACTGTAGGTAGACCTTTCAACGCACAGCATAATAATTAGAGGTATTGATTTTCACAACCTTTCAGTTTTTAACTTCATAGTTATTAGGAAATGAAATAAATCACTGCACTGTAAAACTGATGCAAAGAGTTGAGACCTACGTAGTGAAAGTCAATGGGCAGCATTGTGGTAGTGGAATTATTATGTCCAACCAAGTAACTCAATAATAGATATTTTCCAAAGCCAAAAATATGTTTTATTTTTGTATCAAATAAATGTCTTTAATTCACCGTACCTATGGTTCCATGTCCATCTTTGATTTCTGAATGGTAGTATTTAGTGATGGTCAGGGTAGAATCTCCTCTTCCTGAAACTTCTGGCCTTTTAAAGTGAGAATTTCCCAAAAGATAAGGAAGGAAATACAATCAGTGAACTCTATGGGTTGACTAAAATACTAAATAAACCACTTCTTGCTTCTTAATACATTCAGAAAAGTCTTGGAGGGCAATCTTGCTGCTATAAGGACTTAATGTGTTACTACCTAATGATTTATGAAGTTAAACTTTTTTTCAGATTGCAAAGGTCAACTGTGTGCTTACATCTTGATTCAACTTTCCTTTATACTATTTGTTTTTGAGACCCAGGAATGTGAATTCTTTTAAGGATAAAGAGTCATTGTAGGAGCAGTTGGAAAACAATGGGAGAGACCATAAGGGAAAGGTAAACTCAGAAAGGGCAGGGTGGAAAAAGTCCAGAACAAGAACACCAAGTGAAAGAAATTACTATGAAATACACAATGCAAGTATTTTCTTGTTGCTGCAAATTCAAATTTACGTATATCAGAGTGACAGATAGTTCATCTCCAAATCCAAACGACACTGAACACTTTGTAACATAGGCTGTAGGCAACTCTTTTGAGAGACTTTGCACCTAAGGGAGCCCGGCTGGAAATCCTGCTTTCAGCCTTGTACTNATGTATGTTGCTTTTGTGGGATTCAATTTGTGGGAAAAACGTTAGATGTTGCAGACAATGTGTCATATAAACATTTTAACTAATATCAATTATGAAAAAAAAATGGCATTATCTTCACCTTTTAGGGACACTGAAGTTGTTTAACAGACTTTAGTATTAATGAGAACTCTCTGATTTTTGAAGATGCTAAATTGTATTTTGTATTATTTTTTTAATTTTCAAAAATTGCTGGGTAGAAATCTGTGTGCATTTGTCAGTGAAATTATTTTGTGTGATTATTTTTATACCAGCTGTGATAATACTACCTTTCAAGTATTGTGAAGTTTTTTGGCTAGATCTATACGTAGTTAAATAATAATTCTATCTCAGACAATGAAGAACACTTTGAAACACTGGCTTTCTTAAATTCTTGTGTATGACAAACATAATTAGTTTCTCTGTTTTCCTAGCTTTAAGAAAATGTCATGGTGACATCACTTTGGTATTAGAGTATGTTATTAATATTATACAGTGTTACAACATCAACACATCAACAGTATAAAATATTTAGTAAAGATACAACTCAAAAGTCACTGTTGATTTTAGATATGTAGCTATTAATATCAATAATTTGTAGTGTAAGACATTGCACTAAAGTGAATACAAACTTGTAAAATTTGCAGTAAATTTGATTTTTTTTTTAAATTATGCTTGTTAAGTTAAATGAATTTATGGAAAAATGTATGTTTATTTAAAAGAAACTGTTGGGTTTTTTTTATTTTGTTCTGTTTTAAGCATACTAGTAGTTTCATAAAATCACAAATACCTCGCTTAGCTGCATAACTTGGAATAAAAAAGAATAGGTGTACAGAAAATCTGGATGTTATAAGTAATGGTCCACTATATGCTGAGTACTATATATATAGCTATTAATTTAAGTATTGCTATTCTGTGCTATTACTTCAAGTTTTATTAAATATTAAGAGTGAAATTCTGTCCCTTTTGGTGTCAATGGCATTGACTTAAGTGGAATCATAATTTTATCCTGAATTTGCACATTATTGTATATCTGCTGATTAGGGAAGTGTAATAATTATATGAATGTTGGAGTGGGATGGTATTATTGGTGTTACAGTAACTCAGTTATTCACCGCACAAACAGTAAAGAAGGAAATGGGGTTAGGGATAATAATGAGCTTTTTGGCAATATTATTTCTCTAGTTTTAGTGCTTTTTTTGATTATATTCTTCCATATTATCTTCTGTTTCATCCAAAATCTGGAATAGAAAATCTTGAGTACTCATGAGCTGGTAAGACCTGTTTTCATCAAAAATGTTTACCACATTCAGCTAGTGAGGGGTTTTCTAGTTTGTGTTTTTCAAATAACTCAAGGCAGGTAAGTCCCTGGATGTGAGGCTCAGCCAGGAGTCTATTGCTTCTTGGCAAAAAGTACCAATAATTCTATTACCTGAATATGTTTTCACAAGAAAGCATGAATTTCCAATATTTCACATGACGGTGGCTTGAGGGAAGACACTGAGATTATTCTTTAGCCATAGAGAACAATACTCCATGTAGTCTTAGTGCTTACTCTGTATCTCAAGAGTGGGTGTCTATCAGTAAATCTGTACTGAGCATCGCCAAGACTACGTTCTGTTCCACGTCCTGACTGATCTGTTAATCTGTAATATATGTGCCACATCTACTGCATGCACACACACATGCACAAACAACAGTCAAGATCCTTCTGTTGACCTCTTTCAAATACCATGACTTTCACGCTAGCCCATTAAATCATTTACAAATTGTGTATGCAAACTGGAGCAATAGGTACCATCTGCTCCTGTTTCAGGTACACAGTCTGTCAAACTGCAGCTACACCATACTGAAAGGAACCCATGTTAATGCAAATTACAGAAATCCATGCTCTTAGCGACAAGGCCTGAAGTTGCTAGCATTAAAAGATGTGTTCTTTTCATGGTATACTCTACCATACATTTTGTGTGAACTAACTAAAAGTAGTCTTAAAACACAGGATTTGTAGCAACACTAATAAATAGCTTGTATTTAGTATGACAAGTAATGAGATAATATCTTCTGAAATAATAGTAAGAAAACCATCTTTTCCTTGTTTAATATAATTCAGAAGATATTAATGTTTTGAGAGCAGACCACAAAAAACAGATAAAACCAGATTTTTTTGTTTACCAAATGAGACATTGAGTAGTACTTATTTTAGAAAGTCACTTAAGGCTTAACAGAGGAAACAAATCTGTTAAATAGATATGTTAACATTAAACTCATTCAAAAATGTTTTATAGTCCAAAATGTTTAGAAGAAATATTCTAAACAGATGCTATAATCTTGACAATAGATTAAACTACTAAATTACAAAGTGTGTATGAGAAGCAGGTAATAGACAAGGAAAACAGTAACACTTATGACTGTTTCATATAAATGAACCTGAACATCTGATGAAGAAAAAGAAGAAAAAGCACTGTTTCTTGCTTGACTGTTCTGAATAATGCCAAATGCTAACTTCTATTGTTAACCTCAGAAAAAATACACTGTTGTAGTAAATAGCACTGTTATTTATCTACTATTTTGTCAAGTATTACAGCTATTAATGGTAGAATAAACTTGATGTTTGTGTGATAAAGAAAAGTGTTTGCTTATAACTTTATATATATAATGCTATAAATAATTGAGATATAAATTAAGTGCTACATCATGTTCAGTCAAGGAATCCTGACTATTATTTCAGTAGTTCCATACATTATTTTGAATTATGAGTCTATTGGCATGAGTAAGTATTTACTAGTGTGCAGAAGGGCTGCATAATTTATGCTTTTATCAGAGTATAAAGCATCATACAAATGAATAATAGTTTTGTATGCTGTGAATAACAGCATACTGTGTATAAAGCACATCATTATTTATTAAGATGGTTGATAAATGGTAAAGAAAAACAATAACTGATCTGGAAAACTGCAGAGTGCCATCAATTCTCTTTTGATATATGAGAAAGTTGTGCATACTCAGTACTTCACAGGATATACAAATTTAATCCAGTGTAGAAGTGTAATAAAATTTACTGTAATAGCATGTACCAACATACAACAAATCATTTTAAACTGATTTTTTTCTCATATTACGTTATTCAAAACTGATTATCTTCACTTTCTAGCACCCTGTGGAAGCCGGTCAACAGGCTCTGAAGGCACTGTGTTATCACCAAATTACCCCAAGAATTACAGTGTTGGTCACAACTGTGTTTACTCTATCACTGTTCCTAAGGAATTTGGTGAGTAGATCTGGTCTCGTTCATATGTTTTTCTTGCTTAGATATTTTAAACAACTCTGGATGATTTGTATGATTGCTTTTATATTAAACATATTAATGTGAAAAAGCTGTTTTAAACAGATATTTCTGTTCATACTTTTTATTATTTTTATAGTGCAGTATTTTCTTAACATGCTTATATTTACCATTACCTTTGGAAATTACTGTTCATTTATTTTTGTCTCACTGTGACAACCAACATGTAACTTAGAATATTGCTGTGATGCTAGCCAAATATATTAGTGGTACCAGTAAAGGTTTCTTTTCACCCAAGGTCACGTGCCAAGGCTATAGAAAGTGTAGTGTGGTCTCCAGTAAGTCTATGTAAGCAGAGGAAGCAATGTTTGTCTTAAATGTTTGGTAATAGTGCTCTTACTCCTTGGTTTATCTGCATGATGAGGCAATGGCATAGTCTTTTCTGAGGAATGAAATTAGAGCAGCATATGTCTGTCTGTTTTTTGTAGATTCCCAGATTCTCCATCAAAACTTCACTCCCATCCTAACATTTTTTCTGATGACTAAATAAATCTTTTAAAGATTTCTTCTGTCCCACAAAAAGACAGGGCTTTTACAGCACTGTTTTATCTCTCTGGATTTATTAATTATTTTATCTCACTTTATTATTAAACAATGCCTATGATGACAGCTGATAGTTTGTTGTTTACTTCGACTCCTTGGTAAGCAGTATGCCATGTACTGAATATCATTTATTCTTTAAATATCCATGCTTCAGATTTATGCTTGGATAAGTACGACTTTATTTTGATCCACTGCTCACATTTCAGTTAGTCAAATAGCAGGTGCCTGGGGATGGGGATGTGTATTTATTAATCTTCCTTCATGTTGACTCTGCAAACATTTTATTCAAATTAAAGACAACGCTTGAACTGCTGTGTATCCATCTGCCATACTCATGATGACTGAACTCACTTAATATCCAATTAATTTGTTCTTATGTATAGCATAAAAGTGCATAGGCTACTACAAATTACACAGGTTTTTAAAAGTATTGTCTCCTAAACCATGGGTATCTCTACTTATTCCTCTAGAACATTCAGAAAAAATTAAACACATCTGCACAATTCTTGATTTATTTCTAGCTGTTAACAATCAAATTATTTTGACCTAGCTAATTTGTTCTAGGTAAACTGGAAAGATTATGTCCTCCCATTTCCACTAAATCTGATACTTCTTAGTTTATGACACAGATGTCAAAATGTAAAGAGTTAAAATTACTGCAATAAAGGATCTGAAATGTTAATGCTCTGTACTTCATATCTTTGACATTCTGGATGGAAATGTACTTTTGTAATTTCTGCAAATAAAGACAGAATTCCCAAAACAAGACATGGAAATGGGGAAAAATCCCACTGCTCTGCATAGTTACTTGGAATAATTTGACAAATACTCATTTTCCTTACATGCTAAGCATGTTAAGAACAATATTAAGGAATTCTGTTTGACCCTTTCACAGTGCTTATGCAAAAAAAGAAAAAGCTGATACTATGAAGGAAAATCATGGTTTAGACACAATTAACCCTGCCATCCAAGGATTCAGGAATGTGTTGGGGACATGATTATGATAGAGTATCTGTCATTTCTCTCGAGCTCTTTGGCTGTCCTACCTCGGGACAGAGATTTACTCTTTTTCTTGTGTTTAAAAAGCATATTTTGACAATTACGCCAGGTACCTGTAGAACATGTAGAACATGTCTGGAAGTATTTAATCCATTTTTTGTGAATACAGAAAACATGAATTCTTGTGTGTTGAAAGGTAAAAACCATATCTGGCAGTAGCCGTTCAAACATGAGGCTGACATGACACATTGAATAGGCCAAAACAAGTATTTCCATTTTAACTGTTTTTTATCAATGATACTCCTACTGTCATAAGGAGCAGAATTCCTTGCACTCAAAAGCTCAAATTTTAAAATATGAATCATTGTTTGAATTACACAGTGGTGTATTTGTTTTTTTGTAAAGAATTAATATGGGTATTTTTCTGACCCATGGTCTTTCTCTAATCTATCTTTACTAAAATCATTCCAGTAACAACCATTAAGAAAATCAAAATAATTTTGACAATCGATTTAACCTGTTCTCTACACTCAAGATGATTATTTGTCTCAGTCGGAAATTTTACAGATTTATCTAATAGCTTTCAACTTTATCTCATCACAATATATTCAAGTACAGTTGCAGAGAAGGTGTCGTGGTTTCGGTTTCAGCCCAGCCAGTAACAAAGCACCACGAAGCCGCTCGCTCACTCCCCACACCTGCACCTGACCACGTTGGGATGAGGAGAAAATACAAAGGCAGGCTCGTGGGTCGAGACAAGGACTGGGAGGGATCACTCCCCACTTATGGTCGCGGGCAAAAGACAGGCTCAACTTGGGGAAGAAACAAAAGCAATTTAATTTATTACCAATCAAATCAAAACCAAGGATATTAGGAAGGAAAACCAAACATCAGAACACCTCCCCCCACCCCTCCTGCTTTCCCGGCTCAGCTCCATTCCCGGTTCTCTCTCATTCCTCCCCCCGGCAGCACAGGGGAACAGGGGGTTGTGGTCAGCTCGCCACACATCGTCTCTGCCGCTCCTTTCCTCAGGGGGAAGATTCCTCACTTGTCCCCTGCTCCACCGTGGGGTCCCTCCTACAGGAGACAATCCTTCATGAACTTCTCCAATGTGGTTCCTTTCCGCGGGCTGCAGTTCCTCACAAACTTCCCTGGCGCCGGTCCTCTCCGCGGGCTTCAGTTCTTCCCAAATTTCCTTGGCGCGGATCTCTTCCGCGGGCTTCTCTCCAGTCACACACTGCGCTCCAGCGCAGTATTTACCATGGAGTTACGGCCATCTTCGGGAGCCTCTGCTCCACTGCTAACCCCCATGGGCTGCAGGAGGACAGCCTGCCTTCTCACCACGGGCTGCAGAGCCATCAGCCTCCTCAGGCACCACTCCTTCCCCTCCTTCTTCACTGACTCCAGTATCGGCAGAGGTGTTCCTCTCATGTTCCCAACACATCACTGCCGGTTCCCCTTCTTAAATCTGTTCTCCCAGAGGCACTCTCACCGTAACTGATGGGGTCGGCCTGAGCCAGAGGCAGGTCTGACTTTTTGGAGCCGGGGGAGCTTCTAGCAGCTTCTCACAGGAGCCACCTCTGTAGCCCCCTCCCCAGCTACCAAAGAAAACCGCACCACACAAACCCATAAGAGAAGGATAGTTATAAATTTTTAAAACTGAGCTCTTTAAGATCAGTTTTAGGAAATTATTACCTGTAACTCTATTATTTTGGGTCCCGATAGAAGACATTGCATTAAGTGTCTTCACTTGCAGTGCTTGATACTGATTGTGTAGGGATCACTCACTGACAAGATGGTCCCCTCAAAATGCTGGCCTTTGTGAATAAAGACACCAGATTTCATCTTGAACTCACTTGCTAATGTGCATCATGACATGTAGATTTGTCAGAGATTATTCACAACAAAGAGTCACAACAAGCTTTTTTGGAGAATGAAGGGGTACTCTAGCAAAGCTGCTGACATAGAATAATTTAGTCATTTTCCTAAAGAAAACAGCAAACCTTCTTCTTCCATAATCTTCCCTATGGCTCCAACTTTCAATGTGAAATATAGCATTCAAATATTTGCTGAATAGAACCTCTTGAGGAACGATTCTGGCATCTAATACAGTATATGAGATGTTAAAATAGAGTACAGTATAAAAAAAAAGCTAAAACAGGTCAATATAGAAAAAAACCCACAGACAATGGAATAGCATATTCGTTGTGTAGAAGGGAATTCATTGGCCTGGATTAGGTTTTAATGGAGTGAAAATAAAAGCTATTTCATGTGCAGCTTTTCAGTTTCTCAAGCCCAAAATTCTGTGGAAAAGTCATTGCAGTGTGATCTTTTTTTCAATGTTTCATTATTCTGTCATGCAGAATCACAGCTGCAATATTTCATACCATGACAGGTTTAAGCTATAAGATAAATGATTCACAAAAGCACAGAGTATGCCACAAGCAAAATCTTTTGTAAACATGGAAGACTCATCTTCTTTGACACTCTCCCACTGATATTTTAAAATGGTGTCATGATCATTAATTGTTCAACACCGAAATCCAGCACTGGTTACAATTAAAATGCAGATGTTTAAGATTTTATTTTGTTTTCCTGATGCACGTAAATTAATTTGCATGCTTTGCTCTGCATAACGGTGTCATCTATACTTCTATTTAATTTAATATTTTTAACAGTAAAATAAATTTTATATCAACTTGCCTCAGCAAATGGCTTTCCTTTCTGTTAGAACAAAAAGATAGACTGAATATACACGGTAAGGTACGTAAGTGTGGTTTATGAGCTATGCTATCAGAAAATCAAGTATCGATTCTCAGTGGCCATCAAAAAGTATGAAATGTAAATCAGGGCTCTTTTTTCCTACAAAGAAGCTGAAAAGCATGTATATAATTGGGAAAATATCTAGTTTCCATGGAGACTGTACATTTGCTTTACATTTACAGCAAGATATAATATTAAAAAAATTACCAGCACTTTATTGATAAGCATGACATTTTGGAACAAGATCTCTTAGAAATTTGGCAGTGAAGGTAGACCCAGATTGCTTACTATAAACAGGGAAGTTAAAATCCACTATTCTCTTTGATTCCTGAAAAACTGCCTTGTATTCACAGACACCTTTCTATCATACAGTTATACCATTTTCAGCTTTTCCTTGTGTCTTTTCTTGAAAGTTTCTATGTTACTGAGTTACTGTAAATAAGCAACAAAGAGAAGAAACAAATACAGCCAAACAGCAAGGGTTTGGGATGATGATGATGATGATGATGATGATGATGATGATGATTATTATTATCTTTGAAAGAATAATTTTTTGCAAATACTGGGAGGTACACGTAGAACTTTTATTCTGCCAGTGAAGACACACATTGAGAAAACAATGTTGTCAACGTGTTTCCTGTTAGACAGCTCACTGCATCTAGAATTGTTAGACAGCTTAAAACCCGTGTCACACTAGAGTTATTTTGGTACTGTTTGATTTGATTTCAAACTTTTTCTTTGGAAAGAAAAAAAGATAGGCAAGGACAGATCATAAGTAGCAGAGTGACCCAAATGACAACCTCACATCGAGGAAGTAAGAACCAAATGGTGTTTATGATAATACTTAGTTGCATTAAAGTAAAGCATTTGCTTTTAATAACTTGAATCCATCATCTCTGCTGTGTACATTTTACTTTCATTTAAGAAATATGGCAGACATGTATGGACTGAAGTTTTTTAAATGTGGAGTATTTAACTCTCCATCTTAAATTAATATGCATGGAAATATCTGGCTGAATATCTAGCTTTAATATTTTTAACCATGAACCAAGCAATTATTGAATTAAGCAATACTTTGCTGAATGGGAGGTTGAGATAATAGAGGATGATCTGAAATATCAAAATGCTGCCAGAGGCAGGAATCTTACACTTTTTCTTACCATGTTTTCATACAAGCAACCACTTCAAACTCAGTGGGACTGCATTGTCCAAACAATGTTGGCTTGTCAGCAAAATGGAGTGAAACCACAAAGATTGCTCCAAATGTTTGTTTGCACAATTGTATATAGGCTTGTTATGGATTTGTGTGGCATGGGGTTTTTTTGGTAGTGAGGGAGGGGGCTGGAGGGGTGGCACCTTTAAGAAGCTGCTGGAAGCTCCCCCGACTCCAAAAAGTCAGACCCGCCTCTGGCCCAGGCCGACCCCATCAGGGACGGGGG
>VYZV01044432.1:28119-40214 GCA_013401275.1 Pandion haliaetus
TCGGGAAGAACTGAAGCCCGTGGAAAGGGCTCATGTTAGAAAAGTTGGTGAAGGACTGTCTCGCGTGGGAGGGACCCCACGGTGGAGCAGGGGACGAGTGAGGAATCTTCCCCCTGAGGAGGAAGGAATGGCAGACAATGTGTGGCGAGCTGACCCACCCCATCCCCTGTTCCCCTGTTCCCCTGTGTCGCCGGGGGGAGGAAGGAGAGAGAACCGGGAGTGGAGTTGAGCCGGGAAGGCAGGAGGGGTGGGGGGAACGTGTTTTGAGGTTTGGTTTTCCTTCCTAATATCCTTGGTTTTGATTTGATGGGTAGTAAATTAAATTGCTTTTGTTTCTTCCCCAATTTGAGCCTGTCTTTTGCCCGTGGCCATAAGTGGGGAGTGATCCCTCCCAGTCCTTGTCTTGACCCACGAGCCCGCCTTTGGATTTTCTCCTCATCCCACCGTGGCCAGGTGCGGGGGTGGGGAGTGAACGAGCGGCTTCGTGGTGCTTTGTTACTCGCTCGGCTGAAACCACGACAAGGCTCAAGACACTAATTTCAGGAGAAAGGGACAATGATTCAGCTTGTACCATGTATTTTATACAAAGTAAGTCAGCCCACCTTTCCAAGCAAATAGGTGAGTATACATGCATTTTAACCCTTTGGTGGAATACATTTCTTCTTGTTTTAGTTAGGTACCCAACTATGGACAGTTGATATCTAGTCTACGCCGTTCACATGTTTGCTCTAATAAACGAAGAGAGATACATATTCCCATGGCATGATTCATCCCATCTAAAACATCTATCTGCATTTTTTGGAAGGAGTTAAATTCTTTGTAATGTAAAATAAACAGCACAGCTTCCTTTTGTCATATTTGTTCTGGCAGCTACCGTGGGTGAGAATTGGAGAACATTGCTGCTAGTGTAATCTACATACATCCAGTTGTCACATTGCACACACATTGCTTCATGATTTTAACTTGTACATATATGGTAAGGCTGGCAATTTCATATATGTTTCAGTTAGCAGCCATTTAGGGGCTTGAGCTCAGACGATTCAAATTCAAGCTTTACTTAGTGATTCCTCATCCTCAAATCTTTGAAATCTGATACTGGAGGCAAACAAAATCTGTGTCTTATTATTAAGTGTATATTGGACAATAACATCCCTGCTTGTTTAAATGTTGTTAGATCACATACTCAAGAAGAATTTCAGGTGATAGACTGCATTATGTTTGATACTCTACAGGAACAGGAAGCCATGGCCTATAGCCTGTCTACATAATGAATATGTATTGGATTTATGTTGCCATCTGCAAAAAGAAAATGAAAGGCAGGATTAGTTAAATGCTGGAAATATTTTTGTTATTTTTTTTAGCAAGTATTAAGCATTTTCTTCTACAGAAAATATAATAAATGCACCTTAAAGTGCTATTTAAAATATAAATATTTTCAGAGTTTAGTATAAAATGAATTATAATGCAAGAATATGGTACATATGCGAACTAGGTAATTATTTTCCCATTGATGTAAAAATTTATTTATTTGAAGAATATTTTGCAAGTTTTAACAAGGTGGTACCAAAGGTGTTTTTTTTCATTGTATTTCAAACACAAAGCAATAATACTAACTACTTAATTCCGATATGAATAGGCTAGTAGCGATGTATTATATAGTGAAGATACCTGGTAGATAGTGAATATATTCTTTATCATACTGTTAAGTACACATGAATTATTGTGCTACCTGCTCTCCATAAAGTAGCTGGAGATTGCAGTCTAAGATTTTGGGAGAATAGAGGTGAGCATTAGTTGTAAAACTATTAACTTCTGGTTTGCTTTTCTAATTCAAGGCCAAGTTTCTGTCATTCAGATGCTGACTATATAATTTAAAGAAGTACCAGAAGGTCATTTCACATCACTTTCCACTTATCTATGAACCTCCTAGGTTTATGAGAGGAAGGACTGGCAAGTTTTATATACGCAAACTCACAGCTGGGGAGTATTTCATTCATTGGTTCAGTGCTTAACATGCTTGCCAAGTGAGCAGATGCCAATGAAAAAGTCACCATAGGTTGACTTTTAAAGGATTTCAAACTATTCAATGTACTTTTGAAATAAAATTTCAAGAGATTTACTATTTTAGTTGCTTAATATGATTTGAATTCACTTTTCAATGCTGCTTTTAGATTTTTTCAATAAAAATGATTAGTTTTGGCTCAAATATTAATGATGGGTTTTTTTAATATAATAATGACTAATTTAATACAGACCACTAAATAGCTTAAGCTATTGAGTTTGACTATAAAGATATGGTGACGGTATAGCTGTCTTTTTAATAGCCTAATATAAAAGTGAATTGATGATAAGACCACATCTGTGGTCTTCAAAGAAATTTATGGCATCACAATAAGTAAAATAATTTGACTATAATGCCAATGAAGTGATGAAAGATTTCTAAAGGTATTTTTGTGGTTTTTTTTTTTCCCTGAGCCATGTGACTCCAGCTGCTGCAAATATTTAATTATCAAACCTTGTTCACAAAAAAGGCTGTTATGAAAGTAGCTGAAATTAGTCTGGGTTCTTGAGTCCAATTGACAGAGGACAGACTATGTTACATTTGTCACTTACATGCTTTCCAATACATGTTACTGTCCTGAGGAGGAGACTTGAGTGGTCGCAGATTTTCTAAACATTTCTGCTTTTTTGTTAGGTTCACTTCTCAGGACAGGGTTGAAGTACTTCAGCAGCACAATACCAAAAGCTTGCATTACCATTGATTAGGTCCTTTTAACGTAAAGTTGTATGAATAATGAAGGTGTCATTTTTAGTCTGAATCTCTGTATGAGTGAAAAAACTGCTTTCTCACTCTTCAAGCCTGGCCAGCGTGGGGTTGATTAGGTGGTACAAAATTGCTTACTTCTGACCAGCAGACTTCTGAGATTCAGGAGCATCCTGCCCGCCCCCCAAAAAACATCTGCACTAGATGGGAGCCTTCCCTGTTCCTCCTGTTGGAACAAGGCCACAGTCCACCTCAGTATTCACTTAGCTACATATGAAGCCAGGAAGAGAGCAGGTAAGCTCCCTTTGGAGAGCCTAACTCTTCAAGGATTAGCTAGGCTGTGGAGATTTATAGCTCTGCTTTTCATTCCTAGGAACTACAGATAACAAAATAAGCAAGGGGAAGTGGTTACATCAGTCTTTCCTGATGGAAAAAAGAGCTCTTACAGCTTGTGTTTCTTCTAGAAACATTAATTTTGCATATATGACTACATAAAATCCCAAACAATTGGAAAGGCTAACAGTGCTTCTATGTAGAACAAGATACAGTTTGCCTGATAGGGTACACACCTCAGATGATAGAAATGAATGCGGTTTCAATTTCCCTCAGGCTAAAGAAAGTCTAAAACTCTACTCACCTACTCATCTAGTTCTTTAACTAATGAGCTATACAAAATTATGAAAAATGCAAATCACACCAGCCCCACAAACCAGTCTAGACCTCATCTAAGAAAATGGTGTTCTACTAGGGGGGTTGATAGATTTGGTCTTATAGCTCAGATACTAAGTTCTGGAAATAACTCTCCCTGGAAAAGAATGAATAGTCATCATTAGTTGGCTGTTCATAAATATCATTAGCTTTCATTTAAATCACCTGAAAATTTTTGAAGGTAAATGTATTTTCAGTAATCAGTAGATACAGGCCATTAGACCAGGCATCTCTTTCTCTTTTTTTTTTTTNTTTTTTTTCTTTTTTTTTTTTTTTTTTCCCTCCCCTGCATTTTCCCACCTTTGTAGCTGCAAAAATCAATAGAAAAGTCATCCTAACAGAACAAGTGAGGAATCTCCAAGGGCCTACTCCCTGATACAGAAGTTTCACTAGTTGGCAGTAAGAGCCAGAGAACCCTGGACAGGGAATCCATGAGGAGTCATGGTGACCATTGCCAAGTTTCCATCTTGAATATTACGCAGTATTTTAGGGAAGGAGTTTGTTAGGATCAGGGAACTGCAAAAAATCCTTTTGCAAAAGTCTTCTACTTATAAAACTATTCAGTATTAGGCCCTGCTCATGTAGTTATAATCCATACTTCTCACCTCTCCTCTTCATTATATTCCTTTGGATATAAACCATTCCTCTCTCAAGTAAGCTTATCTGTATTGACTCAGCTGTTTGTGTTCATGACTGTGTACACAGATACAATCTTCAAAGATTCAGGATTTCTTTCAGTGATTTCCCTGTAATTACCTTTGTTTAGAAAACAAATAAAAAAGTATTTGCAATCCTCACTAAACTTTGCTTTGTTTTTTCCAATTGCAGTCCTGAATGCAGAAATGGGTAATTATTCTGCACTCTTAAAACTGAATCTCTGAGCACTCTATTTTGCTGAAGAAAGGTTGGGGTTTTTAGATGTTTGCTGTTTTTATACAATTATTTATTTATAGTCATTTAAAAAGGAATATTCTAGTTAAATTCAGGATAGAGCTGAATTGCTTCTACTCTGTTAACATCAGTAAATTTCAGGAAAATGTTATTAAATCCTCAACCCCCCCCCCCAAAACCCCAAACTTGGAATACAGGCTCTTGCACACATTTTGTGGCAACCCCCCCCTTTTTATAAGAGTTTAGAATTTGAAATGTATTTTGAGAAGTCATTAAAAGGCTGTCAAAATATGGCTATTGTATGAGAGGAAATTGCTTTGTGTTGCTACTTAGACAAGATGTTGAATTTCTGTTTTGGGGGCAGGTGTGCAAAGCCAGTGAAGAATGATAGTCCTATTGTTTCTGATAGGTTCCACCTGGGTATGTCAATTAGGCAGGAGAATGGAAAAGGACCATATCATTCAATGAGTACAAGGGATAAACAGCAGGAGTGATGGAAGAACAGGAAAAGTAGTGTATATGCATATGTATGGATACATACAGATATGCATGTATGTTGTCAAAGGGTAAAGCCTCCCTGAAAGCAACACTCAGCTAAAAAAAAGACAAACACAAACTTTGTTACTGTCATGGGGTGAGACCTACCCAAGAACACTATTCAGATAAAAGACATCCGTACCACATCTGTCCAGGTCTAACAGATAAAATTATTCCAGAATGTGCAGAAAAAAAGAAAAAAACACACAGATGAACCTTGGGAAAGAGTTACCCTAAGGTAGAAATGGTATGTATGGCATCAGGATACCAGGCAAGACTCAGACATGTCAAGCATTGGTGTCAAATATTCTGTTTCCCTGCATGTATGGTACTGATCACAGCTCAACCGAGGAGCTGGTGTTTTGGCCAGTGTGAGTGTGAAGTTATATATATGTAATAGAACAGAAGTCTTAGACTACCACTACTTACTTCTATCCACTACCTTATCCACCCTGCTTTGTAAATATATTTGGGATTATATGTCACTGAGTGGTGTGATGCTCCTGTGACTACCACAGCCCAAATTCCACTCTTGACAGTGTATGTATTAAATGTAACATTGGATGGGACTCTGCTTTTTGCTTTAATACTTGAAGCCTGTGTAGACCAGTCATTTTTAATTGTATGTGATGGTGAACAACCACTTGCACTGTTAGAAGTTATGATAGTCAATCAGAAATAGGTTTATAGAAAAACTGTTTTTTGTGAGGTTTATTTTCATGATTGAATCACTAAGTCAAACTCATGTTTCTCCAAACCATCTGTTCCTCCTACTCCCTTCCTCCTTTTTCCCTTTCCCAGTTTCTACAAAGGTCTGTGGATCCTTAAGCAAACTGTTCTGGCCGTACTTTCTTGTCTATACTTTCAGCTGAGGAGAGTGTCCATCTTTTCCCAACTAAAAAGAGATAGGATAAGAGGAAACAGCCTCATCAGGACAATAGTAAAAATCCTCAAAATATTAACATATACTATTAAGAATTATTAAAAATGTTGAGGCTTCATATTGTGTTGTATAGAGAGGGTAACACTTGTAATAATATGACTTTGGTGGCTACTTGGTATAAGTGTTGTTGACCAATGTCTGGTAAGTTACAGGAAACAGTATTTTAAGAGAAAGTTCATGTCTTCATTTTGTATGTCATGTCCAATTTAAATTTAAATTATTTTTTACGATCAAAGTAAATAGTTAAAATCTTACATTAGTTTAATATACTTCTAAGATAAGCCTGCTTATTTTTATTTACCATCTTATGCTACTGATCCACCTTTCTCTTATTTTTCACAGAATCCTAGAATCATTTAGGTTGGAAAAGATGTTGAAGATCATCAAGTCCAACCATTAACCTAACACTTTCAAGTCCACCACTAAACCATGTCCCTACATGCCACATCTACACATCTTTTATATACCTCCAGGGATGGTGACTCCACTTCCCTGGGCAGCCTGTTCTAATGCTTGATAACCCTTTTGGTGAAGAAATTTTTCCTAATATCCAATTTAAACCTCCTCTGGCACAACTTTTCCTCTTGTCCTATCACTTGCTACTTGGGAAAAGGGACCAACACCCACTTTGCTACAACCTCCTTTCAGGTAGTTGTAGAGAGCCATAAGGTCTCCCCTCAGCCTCCTTTTCTCCAGGCTAAACAACCCCAGTTCCCTCAGCCGCTCCTCATCAGACTTGTGCTCCAGGCCCCTCACCAGCTTCATTGCCCTTCTCTGGACACGCTCCAGCACCTCAATGTCTTTCCTGTGGTGAGGGGCCCAAAACTGAACACAGGACTCAAGGTGCGGCCTCACCAGTGCTAAGTACAGGGGGATTATCACTTCCCTGCTCCTGCTGGCCACACTGTTTCTGATACAAGCCAGGATGCTATTGGCCTTCTTGGTTACCTGGGCACACTGCTGGCTCATAGTCATCCAGCTGGCAACCAGCACCCCCAGGTCCTTTTCCACCAGGCAGCTTTCCAGCCACTCTTCCCCAAGCCTGTAGCGTTACATGGGGTTGTTGTGACCGAAATGCAAGACCCGGCACTTGGCCTTGTTGAACTTCATACAATTGGCCTTGGCCCATCGATCCAGCCTGTCCAGATCCCTCTGTAGAGCCTTCCTTCCCTCGAGCAGATCAATCCTCCCTCCCAACTTGGTGTCATCTGCAAATTTACTGACGGTGCACTCAATCCCCTTGTCCAGATCATTGATAAAGATATTAAGCAGAACTGGCTCCAAAACCGAGCCCCGGGGAACACCACTTGTAACCAGCCACCAACTGGATTTAACTCCATTCACCACCACTCTTTTGGCTTGGCCAACCAGCCAGGTTTTTACGCAGTGAAGAGTACACCTGTCCAATCCATGAGCAGCCAGTTTCTCCAGGAGAATGCTGTGGGAAATGCTGTCAAAGCCTTTACTAAATCCAGGTAAACAACATCCACTGCCTTTCCCTCATCCACTAAGCAGGCCATCTTGTCATAGAAGGAGATCAGGTTAGTCAAGCAGGACCTCCGTTTCATAAACCCATGCTGACTGGGCCTGATCACCTAGTTGTCCTATATGTGCCATGTAATGGCACTCAAGCTGATCTGCTCCATAACCTTGCCCCGAGGTCAGACTGGCAGGCCTGTAGTTCCCTGGACCTTCCTTCTGGCCCTTCTTGTAGATGGGCTTCACATTTCCTAACTTCCAGTCAACTGGGACCTCCCCCGTTAGCCTGGACTGTTGTTAAATGATTGAAAGTTCCTCTTGGATGAGTTTATATCACCCTATTTAAATCAGATCAGTGAGAATTAGTATGTTAATGTGGAAGAGGAACAAAAGTGTCTTGTATTACTATAGTATAGCTTTTCTTTTTGTTTCTCTTTCCATTATTCTTTTAGGGGAGTGGTCTTGTCTTTCACTTCGCAAAGCTCTTTCCTAAAGATAGTCTCACAGTTATGAACTTTTGAGGTACTAAACTTCTGGGTTTGGGCTTCTTTATTAATCTAGTTATTGCTAAAATGTTGTTATTCCTAGTGTTTCAATAGAGTCCCAGTCTGTACTTTAACACATATGATATTTCAATTTTCTTGTCATTTTTTCCATTTGGACTTTTGGAAGCTCAAAATACTCCTTTGTTGAGCTTTTGGGGGTTTTTTTTGGGGGGTGTGTATAGCTGAACGCTTTTGTGTAGTTACAACCTGACATTGTGTCATAATATTAATTATATTTTCATTCTGATTTCGCTGGTGGTTTCATTTCTTGTCATACTGTCCAAAACCAGATCTGAGAAGTCTTAGCTTATGCTAAGATTTTGCATCTTTATGTTTTATCCAAGCAGAATAAATTTTCTTTTCATCTCATGGGTGAGGAAGGTGTCTAAATTTTAACATTTAATGATTTTGATGGTAGTTTAAAAGATTAGACTCTGAATTGAACTGAAATACGAAGTGCACTAGAAAATACAGACCAAAGGAGTGGTGTGATGGTAGTACTGAACCTCAAGAATGTAAGTCACCTAGTTTTGTTCACAGGTGAAACTTTTAGTATTATAAATTCAAATAATTGGTATATGTACTGAAATGTGTGGTAAAATCCTCAGCTGAAAGGAAAGACAAGGTATTCTAATATATTGACTGTAGATGAAGTCAATTTCCACTAATCAGTCAGGATTATAAAGTAGTTTTACTGATAGCACTTTGATAAATGCAGAGTAACTAACATGAATTAAAAGAGAGTAATGAATTTCTACAACTTTATAATATTATTAAAATTAATTATATTTATTAACTAAAATAATGAAAATATGGTAATTTCAATAAGAAGATAAAAAACTCAATAACAATATTCTATTGATATTTAGGATGCATTCTCTCTCACTTCTGTGTTGATGTTCTGCTAAAAATAAAATGACAAGCCTATAGTTATGCAAGATTTGCTTTCTCCACAAACAAAGAAGTTTCTCATTTAGCTCTTGAAACTTTTCACTTTAAAAGATTCCCCTATGTTTTGGGTTCACATTTTAGTTAAAGATTCAGGCAGACTGGCAACACATCGTTGTCAGATTGGAAACGCTGATAAATGGTTATATCTACTTTAGGGTTCATATCCATGAAGTCCTATTTCTCCTATTTACAGCTATCAAACGGCTGGAATATTTTCTTTTTTTTCTTTCACAGGTTTTATTTATATACCTTTTGATAATTGATATGAATTAATGTTTAAGTGTTCCCTAATTTTATTTTCTTATTTACCACTGGGAGTTGTTTTAGTTTTTCCTCCTAATGAAAAGAAAAATAATTATTCAAGTATTAATTTCATCCACATGATTCAGTAAGCTGAAGTGATAATTTGTTTCAGATGAATGAACTGATGAATCATCTGATCTAAACAATAACATTTACTAGTAGGATAATAAAAGATAATTATTATAGTCAGAAAGCTGTTGTACTTTTAATTAGTAGCTCTAAATTAGCTGAGAGGTGATTGAAGAACCAAACAGCTTTTTCAAAGTGACTTTTCCATTAAATCTAGAACCCTTATTACTTAATTAATAAAATGGCTTGAATTAAACCTGGTATCTTAACAAGATTTTTTCTTAATTGTGTCTCAAATAAAGTAATATTGTATTATTATTAGTATTAGTATTAATATTATTAGTATTATTCCTCCAGAGTTAAAATTGTTTATTCCTTCTGTTATGTGTATTACTTAAGATGTCCCTGTGGGCCCTACATAAGTATTAGAGAGAAACTTAACCAAATATTTATTAAGGTGAGACCAGCCTTCAAATTTAGGCACCTTGTTGAAATACCTCATTAACCAATTCCATGTTCCCTTGCTGTTTTTTTTTTTTTTTAATTATAATTTTCTTACATTGAAAAATCAGTTCTTGCCAGAACTATAGTGAAGAGGTTTGTAGAGTGCAACTAAGGTTAACTTCATGTTGTTTGTGTCTTTGGAGATAATAGTTTTATGAACGTTTTTTGATTACAGTCCCAAGAACCATCAATAAAAATTTTTCTTCTTGATCTGTCATCTCTAGTGATATTCCTTCTATTATATATATGAGACTGTTAAGATCTACAGGAAAACAACAAAAAGTTGCAGGCATTTTTTTTTTCTTCTTCAGTTCAGGGACTGAATGTAAAAATACGCAATAAACAAAATTCAGATGTTTTACCGGTATACTCCTCTCTCTTTCCATAAAAACTTGCTTAGACAGTCAGATGCTACAAAAGTGTGATTCAGATTTGTTTCCTAATAGCAAATAAGCAATTGTATAAGAAAGCAATGAAGCAGGACTAGAAAATGCTGCCCGTGCTCAGGATTAACAATTCATTTACTTCACATTTCGAAGACGTAGACACAGCTCAGAACACTTTTGTAGTAGCTGGGCTATTGCCTCCTATGCTGTGCTTCTAACTTCTTCCACACATTTTTGTTCATAAAAGGAACAAAAGAAGTGACCACAGAGCATGCAATGTACACATGCATAATATGCCTTAAAACCCAGGATCCCCAAGGTGATCTGAGATCATTAAGAAACGGAGCAATAAAGTAGAAGTGACAATACAATGATAAGAACTTGTAGTTAATACCTGGATACTAAGAAAAGAAATGTTCCCCTTCCCTTCATTATCTTCAATGATTAACTCACATCAATGCCTAAATTAAATACTTAAATTAAATAAGCATATTCTGGCAGGCCTGTATAGGGCAAGGGTTTTCTGGTGATTTCTGTGGCTCAGTACTTATATTAAAATTCCTGCCTTTTACCTTTAATAACTTTACTGAGAAATTAAAAGCAAATTGGTACAAAGTATTTCTAAAACCACTGTAGAAAGATAGACAACTCCTTCAATTTAAGGCTGGCTCAGTTACCTAATATTAATAAAACCCTAATTTAGAGATATCAATTAAGTATCTAAAAATATGAATACCAGCTTCAGTGAGCCTTAAAATGCATTTAATCACTGAATTTCTTGTTAACACTACTTTTTTAGTAATTATCATAATAAATAGGAAAACGTATTTTCCTATTAATAATACTTTAAAAAAGCTATTTTAAATTAATCTATCTGGGTTTTTTTCAGTTTTCCATTGGCTAGGGATGTAATTAGACCACTGGGAATTAGAGTTGGGTGATCACAATATGGGTTGTAATCATATAAATGTTCATATGAAAATAAATGTGTCAAGTTTTAGAAAAGACATTTGTGTGGGAGGATAACCTTGTTGAGAAAAAAGGGTATATTCAACTTCTGTACCTTGTTTAGAAAAGCTTTTAATGATTTTCTGTCTGTCCTCAGTGTAGGAAAGAAGATAATGTAATTCTATTACATAACTTCTTTCTAATCATTAGTATTTTTTTTTCTTGGTTTCTGCAGTTATGAATAGTATTTTAGAGTTTCATCCATCTAATTAGAAATTAACCTGAATAAGAGGAAGATAATTAAAATATTTCCATGCTTAAACATGGCTTCTAATACAAAAAACTAGATAGAACTCTGTATATTTTTTATTTTTAAATTTAACAGTTACTCATGTTCATAATTTATTTTCTAGTTATTTTGTGGCAACTATCCCTCCAAAGATTATTGTATTAAAAAAACCCCAAAAAAACGAAAACAGACTTCACGATTAAAATGAAGGCTTGTTCTAGACTAATCTCATTAAATCCATTTATCTTTACTTTTCAAAATAAGGCCACCTAAGTATTAGACTAATGTATCCTGGACCCTATTCAAAGTGGTAAATTTTACACTCAATGCATCTATAATCCCAGTTTACTTTGTTATCCTAGAATATAACTCACCAGAAACAAGTAAGAAATCTTCTTGATAAAGGAGGCCAAGAAACTGAGTCTACCACACTTTTCCTTGACCATGTTGTTATCAATCCTCATAGCTTTTTAAAAATAAATAAATTCCAGAAACAAATACAACAATATTAACAAAAAATCTTTACAGCATTAATGTTAGCAAGTATAATCTTTATTGAAGAGTATCTTTGTTAAAAGACACTAATTATGTGGCATAGTTAGGGTCATTGGTGATAACCATTTACGTAATGGCCAAGTTAGAGAATGGCTTTCTTTTGCCATATATATCAGGTGGAAGCAGTCCTAATAAATTAAGAAATGCATCATTTGATCCACTGGTTACTGTTTATGGGGATGGTTGAAGATTCTTCAGCAGCATTGGTAAATCCATACTGCTA
>VYZV01044433.1:257-23912 GCA_013401275.1 Pandion haliaetus
TGTCCAGGGTCTTTTCTAATTAAACAAAGAGCATCCCTGATCTCCATGTGGAGAAGGGAACTACTAGATGAGACTCATTATGGTTCCATTAATGTGTCCTGAAATTTAGCATCTCATCTGTCTATCATCTATTAAAGACTCTATATAATTTATGGTTAGAGAAGATGCAAAAAGAAGTAAGTGAATGTCACCATATCTCATACTAGGTGTCCAAGCAAAACCTTTCCAGGAATTATAAAAACATTTTCATGCCTTTCTAAACAGAATTTTTTAGGCACTTAACACTGAAATGCCGTATCTTCCTATTCTTACGAATCCTTTCTGGACTGCAAAAGCTATTTTGACATTTAAGAAAGAAAGCAAGAAAGGAATGGCGTGAGTCATTTCTTGTCTCCAAGTGTTGTTGGAGAAGGAACAACTGACTCCCAGCTTTTATATGACTGTCACAGAGTGGTAGCTTATTGTATAAACCAGACTGGATTTTATCTGCCCTACATACTTCTCCATATGGGAGGTTTTAGCTATTTTAGGATAAAACAGATACAACCTTCACCCCTTTTGATGAAACTGGGTTAATTTGCCAGACATAGCCTAAAGACAGATTAAGTTTAAGAGGTAGCAGAGACGATAGCCCAATCCTTACAGAGTTTGCTTAGAGGAGGTACACACACCTGATTTCATTTTCAATTTCAATGTTAAAATAATTTCTCTCAAAGCAGTTGAGGCCCTTCATCCTTTTTGAGAGTAGTGTTCTCACCTCTCATACTTTTAATGCTTCCCCAGAACAATGCAGATTTTATTAGTTTCTACAAAACCAGATATTTTTCACAGTAAGTGCAGAATTCAATAATAAGGTGTGGACATCTTAAGTTTTAGACGTCTAAGTGAGAGTTGTAGCCAACAGAAAACAGTGAGTAGAACAGAACCTTCACCCCATCCTGAAGAAGGTGCTTATGTTTGAACAGAAAAACGGCTGTGTAGACAAGATTAACTATGTTAATTAGCATTCTACTATTTATAATGGGAGCTGATATCTAGACACTTGTATTTACATGTCTGCAGCCTGAAGCTTTGAATACCATCATGGAGGAAAGGATGGAAAAAGCCAACTAAAAAGTCCATTTCAGATGTTCCTGAAAGATAAGGTTTTGAGGCCTGTTGGCCAGAAAAGGAGACTTACCTTTGGTCTTCCTTGTTTGAGGACTGGTCTGACTGTGAAGTTTTTATAAAAAGGTAGAAAAATGGCAGGACTTGCTGCTCAGTGCAATTTTTTCTTGATTTATAGAGTTAAGGGTTTTTAATAAGGAGGAAAGGGAAGAGGTAATCTATTCCTTCCTGTCCCCCAATCTTTTTCTTCAGCTCTGAATATAAGTAACACATATAGATTTTCCTCAACAAGTTTTTGTTTAAAATTGTTGATTTCTTGTTTACGTTGCTTTCTGAAATCATAAAACCTGAAATCCCATTCAGGATTTAGTTTAAAAATAGAGTGAAGAGTTTTAATTAGCCTCTGAATTTCTTTGGCTAGGCTAGGACTTACTTTCTTTGACAGTCTTTAAAGAAACTAATTGGATTGTTTGGATTTGGATTGTATATGGCGATGTTCCACAACTAAGTACTTTACAGCCAAATATAAACCTCAGTCTTGGAGAACTGGGAGAGTTCCATGATTTTCTTTCAGAGAAACTAAAGCAGAAACTCTAGCCTAAGTTTTCTCCTACTCTACTGGGAACAGTAGAGCAGCCCTCTGATTTTTTTTTTTCTCTCACTGTTAATGTCTTTCACACCTCCTACATTTAATTCTCGAAGCCTGCAACCTCTCTGGCATCTTGGCCTTCCCACACCGCAGAGATTAATTCATATACAGGGAAAAAAATTACTGTTTTACATTACAGTGTTGTGGCTAGTACAAGGATACCCCGCAAACACCTGATGACCCATCCTATCTGTAGCTCCACCCAGTCTTCAGAGAGCACATTCAAGACAGAAACAGGGCTATTGCAGAATCAGGACTGTGAAGAGGATGGTGTTTGCCAATGGTGCCATGCATTGTGACTTCTCAGACCCTCAAGGACAGTGTTCTCTCCTGTCATCCAGATATCCTTCAATGATGAGGAAATAGCAACACCTTCTCACCATCTTCTCACATATCTGCAGGAAATAAATAGTGAATGTCCAGGAATGGCTTCATTTTTGGTGGTCTGCTCCAACCCTTGAGGAGAATATGGTGCTTTGAGGGAATATATTCTGGAGAGCTGTCCATTCTCTTGTGGAGATTTATGAAGAGACTTGTGAAAAAAGAGAGAAAAGCTCTTGGGAGATGCAGAGTAACCTGGTATCATTATTTGAAGGAAATGGATACCAGCTTGGAAGAGGAATCGTGGCAAGAGACTCTGAAGATGTAGTGACAGTGACGGCTGTTGCTGAGTGTCTCCTCCATCTTTCTCTGGATGTAGAACTCCATATTCTCAGGTATCAAGCATGGCTATGATGCTAGAGGAAACATGATCCTTCATTTCCAGCCCATTTTGCAAAAAAATGTCCTGAAAAGTTGCCTGCTCTAAGGAAATAAGTGTTCTGTCCCTGTCATGGGGGACATGTGTCAAAGGACTGAGATTTATTGCCATCCCACAGACTCCTCTCCAGGTTCAAGAATTTGGCCAGAATATGAAAACAGAGCAGACTGTCTGAAGACGTCACTGCAGCCTCATATCCTGCCGGCCTGACACCATATACTCATTCTTCTGTCTTGTGGTGGTCACATTTGTTTCCAGGTTGGCCCTCAAAGGGAGTCCATGGGGGGGTGCACTTAATTTTTTATTTTAACATTTGATAGTGCTATAGGCTCAGTCATGTTTATCAATTGCATGAATCAGGTTAATCTTGTAGTTTTTCTAGAAAGGCTTGTGCTTAAGCTGCATCTGCCTTTGTCATACCAGGCCAGACAGTATTAGATCCAAATTAATTCTGACCATATTAGGCCTCTGATTTGGTCCCATTGATGCAATTAAATTGCCAGATTTGACAATGTTTAAAAACGACGAGATTAATAAATGGTGAAATAGTAATTAAATATTTGAACTGTAATTATTTTCAGATAAATAGAAATTAATGGAAAGAAGGAGGATCTACCTGGTTGCTGACTTCCTCTGTCCTGCCATTCTCTCTACAACCTGACTCCTGCTTCCTGTACTTGCTCACTCAGTTTTGGCTCTGTGCCACCTCTGTCCTGGAGTACTACTCTGTAGAGCTATGTTTCCAAACAGGATGCAGAAATTTCAGAGATACTGCTACTTCTTTACATGTTTTATAATACTTCTGTATGTATTATGTACCTTGAGTTTTGTAAACATCTGTGCCAGCTATTCTTCACTGCCTGAAGTGCAGTATTACATTTTTATGCTAACCTCCAACCATAAATCCAAGAGAACTTCAACTGAGAGTATCGAGTTGAACTTACACTAAAATTGTCAGAGATCACTTGCAGTGAGTTACAAAACTGCATGAACCTTAATAAGCTATTCAAGGTGGGGGAAAATAAATTAAGAGAAAACTTAGTGGAACTGATTTAATTAGGGGATTTCACAGTTAACTTAGTTCTTTATTAATGTATTGTCTATCTGGTTTATCCTAGTCAATGTATAACATATAGAAAGAAAGCAAAAAAGAAAAAAAAAGATTTTCTATAAATGAGAGGATAAAAATATTCTGTGTGTGAAGATCTGTACTGGCCTGAAATATTAAAAGAAAGTACATCAAGATTTTACAATTTGTCTATTACATATTACACTAGCCAAGATGTTTACCTCTTTCACTGCTGGACGGTTTGTATATTTTCTTTTTATAAGGATGCATAATCAGGTTGCAGATACCACAGGATCCTTATTTTTAATCAGTTTTCCTGTTGACAGCAGAGCTTATTCAACCTTAAAACAAATCACAACTTCCAGATAGCTGATGATAAAACCCTGAGTCATGGGCTGAACTGGAATGTCTTGTAAAAATCAGTGAAGTGCACATTCACTAGAAATCATAGAAAAGACAAAAGGAATGGGGTAGATTTTATTTGAACAGATTCTACCATACTTACTGTATCAAGAAACGAGGAAAAGCACCAAAGATACTTAGATTAAAAGTTATATTTGTTACTATTTAACCAGAGAAAAAAATTCGTAGAATCATAGAATGGTTTGGCTTGGAAGGGACCTTCAAAGTTCATCTACTTCAACCCTCCCTGCCATGGGCAGGGACACCTTCCACGAGACGAGGTTGCTCAAAGCCCCATCCAACCTGGCCTTGAACACTTCCAGGGATGGGGCATGCACAGCCTCTCTGGGAAAACTGTTCCAGTATCTCACCACCCTCATCTTAAAAAGATGTGTAGCTTATAGCCAATCTAAATCTGCCCTCTTTCACTTTAAAACCATTGCCCCTTGTCCTGCTCTACAGGCCTTGGTTTAACTGAAGTGGCAGCTAGAACTGGAAATACAGTTCTCTAGAGAAAATAGGTTATGTTACAAGATCTAGTGCAAGCAGAGTTCATCCATGAACTTCTTTCTCCTTCCGCAAGTGGTCTGGAATTATTGCGCCTTGTTTATATAGTTTATGATATTTGGTGTCTAAAACGATGTCAATTAAGTCAGATAATTTTCTGATGGCCTAAACCAGACACTATTGGATAAAATGAGTCTTTCCATTAGTTTCAAAGAGTTTTAATACAGCTTTCTACAGACTGGGAGGAGTGGAATGTGTTTTACCTTCAGTTTAAGAGTTTCATGCTTCAAAAATTCAAAATTTGAAGTAGCAAAGTAAATAATTGTAGCTTTTTCCTCAGACCTTTTTTATTACTTCTCAAAGCTCACTTTCATAAAATGACACAGTACAATAAAGCTGTTTCTACACATTAGCAATGTGATGAACATTCAGTAAAGGAAGATCAAGATTGATATTTTACACAGTGACTTTATATTCTCCAGCTTGGTACTATAATTACAACAAACAGTCCAATATCAGTATTCATAATGTATTAAGTTCTGTTCATTTAATAAATAGTGGATGATTAAATTAAATACAATTTTAGCATCTGATTTGACTCTCTCTTCTACAAGTCTGAACAGACAACTTGAGTGGAAATGCAGTTTATTCTGGTTTATAAAATGTAGTATCCTGTTGCCCCAACTATTGTTTGTCCTTAGAAAGTCAGTATTGTGAATTTCACTGAAAAGCAACCCCCGCAGACACCCTGCCCTGTACATGGGAGACTTGTGGAAGACATTGTATTCAAGGAGTTGGTGATCTTGGACAGGCCATGTCTGCTCTACCGGGGCTCCTACTTAGGTCTTGAGAAACTTGTATGCAATTAATACAATCTGCAACTTCCAGTATCTTTGGGAAAGATAAACTGTAGCAAGGAGTGGAACGTATTGATCCTGACTGGGAGGCCGTTGCACGTTTAGGAGCTAGTGACCCACATCCCAGCTAATCTGAGCAGGCACAAGCCTGGGCTGCACTGTACTGCATGTCCAGAGTGGTCTTCAGGTCCGTGCTGTGCTGCTCACACCCCTTAGCCACAGGATAAGCTCAGCCAGCCCACCGTAACAGAGGAGTCCACAGGCAGCTCCCATTTGGTACCAGCAATTACGCCACCTGCATAGCTTTGCCTTTGTCTAACAGTCCAGCAACAAGGCCTCATGAGAACATCCTTTATGAATAGAGTTATCTTGTGAGTAAATTAGAGAGTATCTCAAAGGACTAAAAGGGAGAGCTCCTCTCCGCGGTCAGGATCTGCTCTGCTCTGCACAGTGTGCCGGAGGAAAAGCCAACCAGGATCTGTCCGATGCTGCATGAACATGGGTGCCCAGCATCTGACGGGATGTAAGATTTATTCACTACCTGTGTTCCCTTTCTTGTTCTGACTTCTTAAAGCAGTTATCTCATTAAGCTATTTGGTTTTGGAACTTTCTTATGGAGATCCAGAAAAAGCCCTGCGGTGGCTTGCTCTCACCTCACTCCTCCCCAGTGCCCTTCCCAATATTTCTAGCTCAGTTCCAGAACAAAAGTCTTAGAACATAATGCTAAATTAAAACAGAGCTTAGAATTAGATTAAGACAGAAACTAATTTATTTCATGATTACACACACCATTCTGACCTGGAAGTGTTTCAAGGCAATTTTTCATCCATTCCACAAAGCAAATTAATGTAAGAACAGGGAACCTTAAGTTGCTAAAGGTTTTTAGGTCTGTAAATGACATTTTCTTTTATCTTATTTTCCTAAAATGCATATAACGCCTCTGTGAAATTCTGACTGTACAGTTTTAGTTATTACCAGTTTTCCCTGCCAATGTGCCAGTGTTATTGTACTGTTCGGTGATGCAAATCTGATTACAAAAGTAGTGCAACTGAAATTATTTTATCCAGAGGCATCTCCTGTTTACAGCAAGTCTATAATCATCACTACTTTTGTCATTTAGCTATGACAAAAAAGAGTTGTTTCATAATAAGATCACTAAGTAAAACTAAAGGTACCACCCCACTTATATACCAACTGCTAATACTTAATTGTTTGGAACATATTGCATGTTTATATGTGTAGTTCCAACAAAACATATTAGAGGCAGAATGAGTGACAATTTTGTAATTAAGACCTCATTTTCATACATATTGAGCTACATCCTAGAAGTAAATGATAAAATGGGTAGTGGCTCAACACTGCTTGATACATGGTAGTTTTTAATTATTTGTATATGATGCTCAACAAGAGTCCTGAAGCTTTTCGCAGTATATAAACATACTTGGAAATTGTTTGACCGCTTCATGATGGAAATGAACAAAAATAACTGTCTTCCAACTGATGTGACTTACAAGCTGTATGCATGGAACATAACATTTCCACTGGATAATACCTGTAATTAGGAAACCCAAGAGTGCTTTCAGGCTCTTACAATCTCATGCATACCCCAGCTCAGTCTCAGTATAACATCAGGAGATGGCTATTGCCAGGTGACAGCTATTCACTACACTTTCAGTTCTAGGAGAAGCTAAACATGTAGACAGTGTTAAGAAAGTGAGGACTCCATCTTCACACCTTAGAAATTAAGTCTGCATGCAGTCTTTGCCGCAGGAGTATTAATTCTTCTTCGGACCCTCTTCCACTCTTGTCAGCATGGCTTGACATATTGTCATGCTGTTAAGAGCAGCGCAAAAGACACACCAGTTGCTTTGGGTCATTTTTTTAGAACCTTAGAAGGCGAAGAAGAAGGGACCTGCTCAATTGCAGAACACAACAATATTTAGTCTATGACCAGTCAAATATACAATCTTTTCTTTTTTCCTTTTCTTAAGTTTTTCTAGATTGTATCATTCAGTGTTATATTATTGTATATATGATTATATAATCCAGTGTATAATTCAGATACATTAAAAAGAAGAGATATGTCCAACTTACCATCTTCCCAACCTGCTTTTTCTTTTTCATTTTTTCTTTTTCTTTCCAGTGGAAGCTGTGTTGAATCTATAGCGAAACTAGACATGTCAGTGATAACTGTAATTTAGTGTTAGATTATGGTATTAAAAAATGAATGTGAATCATAAGTTTTGCAGGTCTTTGCTTGGTTTGAAGTATATAAATGAAATGAAGTAAATAAAAATTATGCAGGAATTTAAGCAGCACTGTGCAAGCACCACTGGAAAGAAAGATTCTGCTTTGAAAAAGATCAACCCTACCTGATGTTGTAAGATAAACAACATTAAAAAGCCATTTTGGTAAGAATGAATGTTTCTCTAGTTCAGTATTTTGTCTCTAACCATGGCCAACAGTATATTCTGGGGCAAATAGCAATTAAGAACACAAAAAGTATATGGTGAAACTACCCACTCTTTCTCAGTGATCTAGGGTTTAAGACTTCCTCTTCTAGAGTCTGCATCTTTATACTTGATAGCCCTCAGAGGCCTGTTCTTCCATGAATTTGCCTAACAGCTTTTAAAACCAATTTAAATTATTAGCTTCCATAGCATCCTATAGCAATGTGTGCCATAATGAAAGTATACATTGTGTCATGGAGTACTGCATAATATGAGTAAGGCACTGGTTTGAGGCTGCAGCATAGCAGCAGAGTTCCCACAAAGGCAGATGCGAGATGGAGTGGGCTGATCCCTGCCATTAAAGCAGAGGCTTAGTGCTGAGACCAAGTCGAAGAACAAGCAGTTGCACTGAAGCAACCTCCCTTCTGTGAGACCAAGAGCATCTATCAGATATGCACTCAGAACTCAGTAGGGGAAGCCCTGTAAGGGCAGAACTGCTACAGGCATGAGTTCCTCTGAGCACAAGAGCTAAAAGTCGCTAGGGAAAATATGGTACATCTCCAACAGGCTTGTACATTTGTGTTATGGATTATCCAAGGAGAAATTAAAAAAAAAAAGAAAAAGCATCTGGTTATTTCTGGTTATTTCTCAAAACTCACATCTATGATCTGTAGAGCCAATTATCAACATTTTAACTTTTTTTTTTTAGATCTGGAAGAAAAACTATAAGCAAAAAACTTCTAAATTATTATCAACCATAATGAATTCCAGGTAAAAAGGAAAATAACATTGATCTATCTTGCAATATGTAGAGCTCCATAGCATGAGGTATGCTAATTGCCTTTGGTGCTTTAAGTTTCATAGTGAAGAGTCCTCGATGTTTTTTTATCCATTCTAGGTGTATGTTACTATGCAAATCTAAGTAGGTGTTTCTCTAGCTTCTTTTGTCATCCTTGGTTAGCCATCCATAACTATTGGTATCAAGCAATAGCTCCCGCCTAACTTAGCTGGAAATTCTCACAGGAATGTGCTTTATGAAGAACACTAACTAAAAGCAAAATAATTGAGACTCAGATGAAGAGAATTCACATAAAATTAGAAAAAGAGCAACCAAATTATAGTTTAGTGAGGATGCCCCTACTGGCAGATCAACCTATATTTATTTCAAAATTTTTATAATTTAGAAATCATATCCAAGGGTAAGCAAGATCAGGATTTAGTGTTTAAAGCAGCAAAAAAAATCAGATTTTATTTGCTGCCTCTATTTAAAAACAAATCATTGGACCTGTCTTTTTAGAGTTTTGTGTAGAAAACACTGCTTTTTCAAAGGCTAAGATTATGAACCCTCTCCCCACAGTTTTTTATATTTGAAGATATATCTGCATAACATTTTCTAAACAGATCTGTGCTGGGCTCTAAGTCAAAGGTTTGCTCATCCAAAAGACATATCTCTATGTTAACCGTGCTGTGCCTGAGTTTATAACCCATTTGAGCCTCTTGGAGTTTTAATTTGAAAACAGTGATATGCTAGTACTGTCACTGGACTTTGGATTAAGACAGGTCTGGATTTGGAAAAATTTAAAAAAAACAACAGAACTTATAAAAGATAATGCAGACATGGACATTGTTTTCCACCAAAAATTAGGTGGAAACAGAAAATGACTGTACATAAAATGAACTTCATTTATAATGGACTTGCCTAGACTAGGGAAATTTCAATTTAAAGTCATCACAGATATGTTCTGGAAAAGCTACTTTAATCTAGAAAAACAACCTAAGAATGCAAGAGTCCTGCATCCAGAGAGAGAAAAACAGAAGGGTTTAGGGGTGGCTTAGATGCTCAGAGAAGATGGTAGGAATTCTAAATATAAATGATAGAAACTTTTAATCTTCATGTTTTCTTTTGGTTCTCAAGTACTAAAATCAGTGAAGCAAGATGGGTTTTTTTATACTTTTCTTCAATTTTGTTACCTCAGTTCTACTTCAGTTGAAGGCTCAGGGCAGAAATGCTGTTTTTGATGTTGTACTAAGTGCTTAGATAACTGGTGTCCGTTGTTGGGAGTTAAGGTTTGCATTTGTATTTCCTAATGCTCTTTGCTTGTAATTCAAGTAATACAACATTTCATTAAATGTAAATGTCATGTAAAACACTTCAGACATTCAGCTGGAACAAAACAAGTGTTTCACCGCTTTGAGCAACAAGGTGATAGGCAATAATAGAAGAAGGATTGTAGAAGGCTGCTCAGATCATTAGAAGATTGAACTGATATCATACATATTGCAAGACATGAAGTCAGTAAGTCAGTGATTGCCCATGAAGCAAAGAGGAAATAGTCCAAATTCACAGAACCATAGAATCATAGAATCGTTTAGGTTGGAAAAGACCTTTAAGGTCATCGAGTCCAACTATCAACTATGCCCACTGAACCATGTCCTGAAGTGCCCTGTCTACATGCTTTTTGAATATCTCCAGGGATGGTGACTCCACCACTTCCCTGGGCAGCCTGTTCCAATGCCTGACAAGCCTTTCAGAAAAGACATTTTTCCTAATATCCAATCTAAACCTCCCCTGCCACAACTTGAGGCCATTTCCTCAATTCATCCACTACAAATAAGGACACTTGCAGAAAATCTGTTGACTTAATGAAACCATTTTTCATGAATACTTTAAATTGATCCTGTGCTAAATTGTTTGGTCTGAATAAATAGGTACTATCCTGATTTTGTTGAATAAGATCAACTCTGAATACTACGGTACTGTGCGAGGTACTACACACATAATACTCATTGTCTTTTGTGGCACTTCATGTGATGAATCAGTTGAATATATTGAACTTAGTATTTAGTGGGGAGTCACAGAGCAACTGAATTAAAGAAAAAAGACCTCTACGTTTTATAGTTAGCTAAACTAATTGTATTGTTAGAGTGTAAAAAGCAACTCGTCAAAGACATTGTCAAGACTGTGATCACCATAGAAATCAGAAGAGCTGAGAATAAAGAAAATAATTCCTCACAATTTAGACATTTTTGCTTTCATGAGACTGGATAAATGGATAACATCCTTAAGTCAATTGCATGAAGGTTTTTATATATAAACCCCTCCTTCCCTAA
The DNA here is from genome assembly GCA_013401275.1 of Pandion haliaetus. Lineage (NCBI taxonomy): Eukaryota > Metazoa > Chordata > Aves > Accipitriformes > Pandionidae > Pandion > Pandion haliaetus. The sequence goes on from VYZV01044433.1 coordinate 11,170, forward strand.
TCCTAGATTTGTCCATTTGTTTGCTGCTTCAATTTCATGCAGAAGAGCTGAAGAGGAATTCAACCAACACCACTAAGTGGGAAGTTGTAAGTTTGTGGAAATGAAGCTCTCAGTAGCAGTCATGTCTGGGCAATGAGGGCAAGAGGGGTGTGTGCCAGTCGAGCACAGAAGGATGAGGTCTGTTACACCTTGTGGGAAGGTGGGAAAAGGGAAAAGGGAAAGGGAGGGGTGTTTCCCTGAGGAGAATGTCAATGGACATGTGCCAAGCACTTCCTGACCTTATGTAAGTATGCACTATTAATTTGTTACAGAAATGACACTTTTGAAAACAGCAATGACAGAAAAGGAACTTCAGTTTGAAATATCAGAGGACCATGGTGTGTCAATACCCACAGAGCAGGTTGTGAGGCTCAGACATTGCAGAAAATGGAGAGGCAATATTGAAAGTAACTTTTCTGAAGTCATATTTCTCATATATACAAATACATGCCTACACACAAAGCATACTATGACAACATAGAATAATTTACTATAATGTATAATAATGACAAATACAATTTCCTAGCTCTGTGTTAAGATCAGTGATGGACTATAGTCAAATAATTTATCTGAGGCTCTATAAAAATTTTTGATGTGGGGATAAACAGTTCACTAATTGTTAATTATACCCAAAGCAATGTTAATTTGATTTTCCCAAGATGGTGAACACTTCACATTCCTAACTCCATTTTAACTGAGAATAAGAAAGCATAAAATGGTCGTCAATGTTTTCCAGAAAGGACTTGCTGTTTGGAGACATTTCATTCTGATATACGACCATAATACTTTAAGAAACATAACTTTTAATGCATTTTTACCTGGATTTCACTAATTTTCAGAATTCCAGGTGTGTTTCTTTAAATCTCTGTATGAAATTACATCAAGCTAAATTTTTAATGCTGTACTTTTGTGACATTTTTTTCTGCTGACAAATTTAATTTCTGTAGGTTGCCCTTGATACGTTTAATACAAACCTCACTTTATAGCTGAGCTTTCCCATTTTGTTTAACTGTGTTTCTCTTTTGAGCTAGATTATGGGGATTTTTCTTTTCTTCCTTTTTTTTCTTACCCTCAGTGAATTTTTCCTCTGTCTTATTCTTAATTTTTTTTAATTAAATAATATGTTTTACTTCAGGTGTTCACTGGATCATATAAATTAAAGTTATTTGCCAGAGGCCATGGTAGATTACAGATGAATATTTTCCCTATAGGCAGAAACCAAGAAAGCTTGGAGGGAATTAAAACATCAGGATGTGCTGTCTGAAAGTGTTGTGTATATATAATGTTACAGTGGGCAAATGTCAGCTACAAGTATTTTGTAGCATGTCCATTACTTTCTTTACAGACTATTTCATACCATGCTCAGCCAGTTCTCGTCAATTCCCGTATGTCTCTTCCATAGTGAATGAAATGCATTTGAATCCTTGGATAATGTGCTTTGCTATTTAGTTTTCAGCATTGTCTCTAGCAACAGCAATGTATGAATGGCATCAGAAATACTTTAATGACTTAATTAATGAAGCAGATATGTCTGTTCAGTCAAATTAGACTGTACTATATAATCCAAGACAGATAGTTTGTGGTTTGAATTTGTGTTCTTCATGTCACTGTCTCATTAGGCATTTTTCTTCCTCAGAAAACTCATTTTCTTGTCTGTCTGTTTTCTCACATGCATGTTATATACTCTTATGGAAATAGTAAGGTATTCTGAAGCAACAGTTTAAATCCAAAATATCTGTGTATGATTACAGTAGTCAGAACCCTTGTATGCACTTCTGAATAAAGGCCACAAATTAGGACTGCATGCTTCAGTCCTTTAAATTCAGGAATAGCTGCTGCTTCGGATAAAATTGTTTTGTCTATGTCAGAATTTACTATTTCCTCTATTGCAAATGATGCAATTCTTAGAGGAGGCATAAACCTTCCCTTTACTAGTAGAGAAGGTGAGAGGGGAATTAGGAAGGCTCTTCAACATCATTCTGTGCTCAGTTCATCACTGGGGCTTTGCTGCTACTCAGAACTTCTGAGACTGTGTGCGAGTAGGGCAATGGCTTCTCTTCCTACCCGGAGACTACTGCTCATCCATAGCCAGTTCATTTATAACATGGTTTTTCTGCCGGCAAATCTCAGAACATACGACCTAAAATCAATGCAGACAGAATCATATTTCTATGACATTTCATTTGATATTCTAATATGGTATTCAGAATTCATGTATTTGTTTCAAATATATTTTTACGATCAGAGTAGATATTTATTATGTTTTTTTTTTTAAATTGCTTATTTTAGCAATTAGGGGAGTTAAACAAAAATTTACCATTTAACCATAGAGAATAAAGAGGAACAGTGCTGTTCACTATTAAAAATAATGCTGCTAATTAGCATGGGTTGTTAATTTTCTTTTATTTTCAAGAATAAATTCAATTTTTTTAATGTAAAGCTATAAAACATTTTAAAATGAAAATATTTTAATTGCAATCTGAAACATTTTGAATTGGATCAGTTGAACCAAAATAGTTCAACCAAATTGAATTCAGCAGCTTTTAATATCAATTAGATCATTGGATAAAAGATACTGCTAGTGAAAGAATTATGCCCCAAGAAATTAAGTGAAGTCAGAGGGAAACAACTGTGATGTCAGAAACCTGAAAAAAAAAAAAAATCAAGAAGCCAGAGCAACTAATGCAGAATGGTAAACTAGATATTATGAGAAGAACAGAAATAAAATAGAATATCAGTCACAGAATAAAAACTTTGAAGGGTTGTGCTGCTTGGGAATGGGAGAAACATTAGTTGATGTGTTGTACAGGGGAGGTTTCAAGTGCAAGAGGAATAGTTATATGTTAGAGATCCCAAATAACTAGGGTAATGTAAATGAAATAGAACTTGTTTGGGTCAAATATTAAGGTAATATGTTAAAAAGTGTCTTATGCAAATAGGGCTGGAAATCTGTTATATTCCCAAATGACTGGATTTAGAAATGGATAACTTTACCTAGAGGAAAAAAATAAACATGTCATTAAAGATATTTTAAATTTTAAGATACATTCTAGATAACAAATACTATTGATAATGCCAGGCTTAATATTTTTTTCTGTATATGATAATTAACAGATGTCTTCATAAGATAGTCACAGAAATATTAAGAGGTGATTTAATTTCAGTTTGTTTACTTCCATTTTGATGAATGGTAAAATCATAGCAAAAATGGAAATGATAACAAGTTTATTTAATGTAAATTAAATGAAACATACCAAAATCCTGCTTTCAGAAAAGATAATGTGAATTAAAATGAAATATTCAAGGAGCTGAATAATGATGACGCTTAGATTTCTTTAAATCACAAACGCACATATTATCTGGAATTTGTATTCCCTCCTAAAAAATATAAGAGACAAAAAACCGTGATGCTTTCATAGATAGTTTGGAATAATAGCTTGAATCTCAGAAATTATTAATTAGAGGGCCTATAAGCAATGGACATAGACATAGATCATAAAGGAAACCATTTTAGAGTTCAAAATAGAGACCTGGGTGAAAATCACTAGAAGCCACACATAGCCAGACCTGTCACAGACTTTAAATCAAAGAGGTTCTTTTTTCATGTAGGTAAAGGAAGAGTAAGCAAAACAAAACAAAACAAGAAAGTAGACTAGTATTAAATTAAAAATAGTCTAAACGCAATCTCAAATTTAAGTGGGTTTTCAAAGGAGGGCAATAATACTGTGTGTAGGAGCAGAGGCAGAAGGACTAAAGGGCACAAATGTCTGTTGTCCCATTGAAGTTAGAGGAAAAACTTTTCAATTTGGGGAATCTACTTCACATAAACCTGAAATAACTGTTACATGAAAAAGTAGTTCTGTTAAATACTGCCCCCCCCCCCCATCTGGTTTATATGTGTATAAAAACATTTTTATAGAGAGAGAGAATTAGTGGGAAAGACAAACCTTGGTCCAGCAGTCAGACTCTCAAGGAATAGTCTTGGAAGGAAAAGTTCCCTTTTAAACTGAGTGTAAAACTGAAATGATGGAGTATAGAGAGCTGAGTAACAAAAAATCTTAGCTACACTCTTAAGTTACCAACAGGATGAAAAAGGGAAAAAAGGCAAATATTACTCTAGAAACTATCAGAAAGAATGTTATTTCTCTCTTTCTCTGAAAAGAGAGAAATAAAGATGCAACTTTTAAAGCACCACTGAAATCTCAGATTGCACTTCTCGGAAGATGATTAACGGTTTTATATTATGCTAATATAACCATACAACCTGTTATGGGTTTGTGTGGCGCGTTTTTCTTTGGTAGTGGGGGAGGGGGCTGCAGAGGTGGCTCCTGTGAGAAGCTGCTGGAAGCTTCCCCGGCTCCAAAAAGTCGGACCCGCCTCTGGCCCAGGCTGACCCCATTAGTGACGGTGGTAGCGCCTCCGAGAGAACAGATTTAAGAAGGGGAACCCGCTGTGAGTGGTGGGATTGGAATGTGAGAGGAACCCCTCTGCAGATACCGAGGTCAGTGAAGAAGGAGGGGGAGGAGGGGCGCCTGAGGAGGCTGATGGCCCTGCAGCCCGTGGTGAGACGGCAGGCTGTCCCCCTGCAGCCCAGGGAGGGGAGCGGGGAAAGCGGAGGCCCCCCAAGATGACCGTGACTCCATGGGAAAGCCCGTGCTGGAGTAGTGTGTGACTGAAGGACTGNNCAGTTGGTGAAGGATTGTCTCCCGTGGGAGGGACCCTACGGTGGAGCAGGGGACGAGTGAGGAATCCTCCCCCTGAGGAGGAAGGAGCGGCAGAGCAAGGTGTGGTGAGCTGACCCTAACCCTCTGTTCCCCTGTTCCCCTGTGCCGCCGGGGGGAGGAGAGAGAGAGAACTGGGAATGGAGCTGAGCCGGGAAGGCGGGAGGGGTGGGGGGAAGGTGTCCTGAGGTTTGATTTTCCTTCCTAATGTCCTTGTTTTGATTTGATTGGTAGTAAATGAAATTGATTTTGTTTCTTCCCCAAGTTGAGCCTGTCTTTTGCCCATGACCATAAGTGGGGAGTGATCCCTTCCAGTCCTTGTCTCGACCCACGAGCCTGCCTTTGGATTTTCTCCTCATCCCAACGTGGCCAGGCGCGGGGGTGGGGAGTGAGCGAGCGGCTTCGTGGTGCTTTGTTACCAACTGAACTGAAACCGAAACCACAACACAACCAAAAAATGTCAGTGGATTTAACCATACTTTAATGTACGATATGTATCTCAAGAAAACTATTTTTCACTGAAATGTAACAGAATTCTCACTGGCTGGTAGTTCTCATTTTCTATCACTTTAGTAATAATTCAGCCACAATACTCTTGAATAACTTGTTTCTTTACTTTTTTTTTAAAAAGCCAAATATGATTCTAAAAAGCACATCTGATATTATATTTTGTATGTTAAAATTGATAAATCTAAGCATAATATCATTTTTGTACTAAGGATCAAGGACTGTAGCCTATATCATGCGATAAATGTTATAGCCTTATTATTTAGCATTGAAACCAGTGGGTTAATTCTCACATGCTTATATTGGCAAAGTATGCATCTTTCTGAGATGGATGAATTGCAGAATCCAATATTGTGAACATTTGTATCTGCGAATTAATACACTTGTCATCTCTCAAGTCCTTACATACCAGCTTTCCCTAAATAACTAGAGGGTGGTTTTACTGCAGTATCTTCGTGTACACAAAACCTTGAACTTTGAAAAAATGGAGTTTCAACATCTTTGGTCCTCTTTGAGCTGAAATTTGTACTACTACCAAAACCAATAGCTTGAAGAGATGAACAATGGAATGAAAAAATAATCAAACTAGTCCCATTTGAGCAAAAATGTATTGACAGAAAATTCTCTTATTTTCCTGTGAATACTAACACACAGTAAATATTTCATTTCCTTCATTATTTTCATCATCCCATTACGCAGACCTCACTGAATCTGGTAAAACTATCTTAGTGAGTGTTATTGCTGAAAGTTTGTTTAATGGCTCACGAAGTAAGGGCATGCAGTGTTGTGTAACTATGGCACAGAACAGACTGCAAAGTTTTTCTAAAAATTTTAGACAATAATGCAAAATGTTAAAATCCCTTTACTTTCAGGGTACATACTCTGACACAATGATTGCAACAGATAATGGGAGGACTTCATGTTAACATGGAGATTAGTATGAGCCCTGAAACTTAATGGCAAGTCAGTCCACAAGACATTTGACAGCATATATCTTTATGGAAACACCTCTCAGTCTGGCAGTGATGAAATAAGAGGTTCAATGGGGCCAATACAAATATCAATGTAGAAAAAGTACATTATAGCTTTTACTTGTTTGCCATAATTTTCTGTATAGCTTCACTTCCATAAACCTCTATTTTTGATGTTGGTCCGTTTCTTCACAATGGACATTTGCCTGAAGCTAAGGCAATTTCAAGAATAATCATAAATTAATTTTCACAGTAAGTACTTCTCTTACAATGCAAGTTAGTTGGAAATATAACCCCCCCGTACTACACTGGGTTCAAAGCAGACTAATGTGGATTGTATGCTCCCCAGCGTTCTTGCAATCTACAGGTGTCACAGACCTCTGGTTTGGTTATATTCTGGTTGGATGGGCTGTAATGGACTCCCACCACAGAGCCATTACTCCTCTGATCTTGATCCACAAGATTTTAACCAGTCTATCACCCGCTCCACAAAGAAGACCCAAACATCTGTGCCGCTCCTGATGCAAAAGGAAATTCCACCTTCTCCTCTTCTACTCCTGCCTTTCTGAAAAAGCCTGTATCCCTCCGTATGCATATGAAGCTCTGTCTTCTGTTTGTTTCCTAGGCTGCTGGCATTGTGTGCAAGTCTTTTGCTTCTTTGTTTTATGATCACATTCATGTTTTATGAGTTTTACCCCCATCACGCTGGCCCAAGGACTTACCACCTGTTCCCTGACTTATCTGCAAGCTGTTATCACCGTTGCCTGACATACGTAGTTTAAAACTTTCCTCACAAGGTTAGCCAATGCTGGGAAAGGTGCTCTTGCCCTTCTCTGTTAACTGAACCCTATATCTTGTGAGCAGTTCTTTTTCCTCAAAGACCGGATGTCCTGGTTTCAGCTGAGATAGAGTTAATTTTCATCCCAGTAGCTGGTATAGTGTTATGTTTTGGGTTCAGTATGAGAACAATGTTGGTAACACACTGATGTTTTCAGGTGTTGCTGAGTAGTGTTTAGACTTAAGACAAGGATTTTTCAGCTGCTGATACCCAGCCAGCATGAAGGCTGGAGGGGTACAAGAAGTTGGGAGGGGACACAGCCAGGACAGCTGACCCAAACTAGCTAAAGGGGTATTCCATACCAAGTGATGTCATGTCCAGTATATAAACTGGGGGGAGTTGGCCTGGGGATGGGGATCGCTGCTCGGGAACTGACTGGGCATCAGTTGGCGAGTGGTGAGCAATTGCATTGTGCATCACTTGTTTTGTATATTCCAATTCTTTTATTATTATTATTATCTTCCTTTCTGTTCTATTAAACTGCTCTTATCTCAACCCACAAGTTTTACTTTTTTTTTCCCAGATTCTCTCCCCCATCCCACAGGCTGGCAGGGGAGTGAGTGAGCAGCTGCATGGTGCTTAGTTGCTGGCTGGGGTTAAATCATAACACTGGAGCATGGTCAAAATAGCCAAAGTCCTGCCTGTAGCACCGGCCACAGCCAGTTGGTAACTTTCAGTATGCATCCTTTTCTAACCAAGCCTTGCCTGTTCACCTGTAGGATCAAGACCTCCTGGGCTCTCTTACCCATCACCTTTGCCCCCAGGACTGTGTAGTTACTTTTGACTTCTTCCAGGTCTCCCCTGACAGTGTTACTGTTCATGTGGATGAACAGCTAGGGTTGGCTCCAAAGGCCAGATGAGTTTCAGCAGCAACATCCTGAATTTGCCCCTCTGCAAGCAACATATCTCTCAGGGCAGTCTGCCTAGATGAACCATTGGTGCCTCCATCCTTTGCAGAAGGCAATCTCCAACCAATGTGACCCACAGCTTCCTTTCAGTGCTAATGGTCAGTCCATGCCAAGCTGGCTTGGAGGCTTGCCTTAACTGGGCTTGTTCCCCTTCCTTGGAGATTAGGCCATTGCACTGATGCTGAGGGTGGTGGAGAATTTTTTTTTTCTTGTTGCCACAAGCTTCCAGTTTCCCGCATCTTTGGAGTCTCGGTCTGCCGTTAGCTGTTCCTTCCTTGCATCATGTGACTCAAAGGTTTTGCCTCTGCAAAGTGTCTCTGAAAACACTGTCAGTCTCCTGTTCAGCATCCTGATGCTATGTAGTCTGTTCACTTCTTCCTCCTGTACCTCCCGCTGTCACCCCAGAGCAGGAGGGGCACCAGGCACCACTTCAGCCCCAGGCCTGGGTGGCAGCACCCACCCTCTGCAGCTCCATCTGAGTCAATGAGTCCAATTTGCCATGGGTACTTTCTCCAGCTGGTAAAAGATGGAGAAATGGCCACAGCACATCACCACCTCAGTCACAGAGTCCCAAACTGGAGCAGAACTTCTAAGCCCCCTTTACATCCCCTGCACTGATGACAGCTGATGTCTGTGTTAGCTGTGCTCCTGCATATCAGCTAAACAGGTGCTCCCCAAAACAAATGAGCAGGAGCCTGATATTCCCTACTCAGCTGTCTGTTACAGACTGCTGCTGCCGTCCCTTTTTAATCAGGATATCTTTTCAGGAAACAGCTAGCAGAAACTGTTGGCTGCAGAAGTCCCCAGGAATTTCCAGAACCAACTATATATAAAATCCAGATATAAGAAAAAACATAGACCAAACAAAACAAAAAGAAAAAAAAAAACAGAAAAAAAATTATAAGAAAACCCCACAAGAGACAATTAGGAAAAAATATTCTATAATCCTATATTTTGCCCATCCTCTTCAGGTCATCTACGAAACATTTCAAATAGATAGTCTGAGTCTATCTGTACAACAGAAATTTTGGGTTTTGACTTCTGGTGGAGATAGAGAAAGCCAGGTGAATTGAAAGAGAAATGGATTTTTGCTGTCCTTTGCTAGGACAGTATCAGGAGACCATGAAATTTTGATTCCTCATCCACCTGCTTTTTTCACTCTTTGCAATGTCCTGTGGCAGATAGTTCCAAAATAAAAAGTTATTAGTGCTTATGCAAAAAGAGTTTCTGATAACTGTAAAAAAAAAGAAAGCAAGATAGGAAAAAAAAACCAGAACCCAGCTGCTAAAACCTTTAGCAATTCTATGTCATTAAAGAGTCAGAAGAGTGAAAAGAAAGTGAGATCAAAGACCTGGCCATATATATCATAGTAGCAAGAGTCAGCAGAGAAAGCAGCTTAATAGTCCATTGCAATACTCTCCTTAGTGCAGTTAGTTTCTTTAAAATCCTGACTTTTGATCTACACTACAGCCAGTCTTGGGTGATCAAACATTTAAACTACCATTCGTAGTTCATTATGCATTGAAAAGCTCCCCCACTTTCTGATTTGGGAAACTCCCAATCTCCCAAATTAGTAAAAATGTTCCAATAATTTTAAATCGCTTCATACTGCATGAGCCCCGAATTATGCTCACTTTCAAACTCAAATACTTATAAAAATTTCTGAAGTACCCCAATAATTTTGCACACCTCCAAATCACGTGTATCTTGATCTCCAATCTTTCTGAAGTAAGGTACATTTTCAGTGTTGAAGAATATATCTTGATTTTTCCAAGCACAGAATTCAGAGCCACAGGAGCAAGAGAAAAATGTGAAATCTGCATTGATTGTATGTCAATCAGAAGTAAAAGATACAAGCCAGTGAAATTTGCGTTCGTATCAGATAGGCAGATGGTTCTCAGTTAGCATGGCTCACTTTGAATAATTAATAGTTTTGAAATACCATAAATCACAACACGAAAAGTAAATGGTTATGATGTTGTAAGAATTCCGAAATACACTTCAAGTTTCCACTTACCATATTTTTAATATGCAGTAAACTAATAAGAATCTGTTCTTATATACCCAAAGAGTTAATAACTCATGATTTACTGTAGATGTTTGTGATGCTCCAGCTCAGCTTCTTCAGAAGTCTTGCTGGCTATCATTTTGGGCCTTTCAAGGTGGGTTGACCTTAGCCAGCTGCCAGATGCCCATCCAGCAGCTCTATCATTCCCCTTCCTCAACAGAGCAGATGGACAAAATGATATGAAAAATACTTGTGGGTGAAGGTGAAGAGAGGGAAATCGCTTACCAGTTACCATCATGGGCAAAAGAGACTCAGCTTGAAGCCATTGTGTTTAACTTGTAAACAAAATTTTTCATTTCAAGATTCCTTTGGGAAATATTTCATCTACACATTACATGAGAAATATTTTCTTGCAATGTATTATGGATCACTTTGTGCATGGGATGTTACCTTATTCTACTTTCTTACATTCAGATAGTTCCAATTATGTTTGCATGGTATTAATAATTGTGAAGATTTACTATACTTCCAGATAAATCTTCTTCTCAGAACATTGTTTCTGTTTTGTGCTCATTATGTCAAACTTCAGAGAGAACTTCATGAAATCTTAACTCTTGCATTATCAGATTTTCCTTATTCCGATACTAGCTGTAAAATGTTTTCTGATAAACGTATTTCACTGCCATGGGCAAACCAGCTCTGAGTTGGGGAATTTTTACTTAATTTAATTTGCTCCTAGTTAGCACAAACTTCTGACCACTGATTCAAACAAATATTGAGAAAAAGAACATTAAAAAAACCACTTAGGCATATACCTCTCCTTGCTGTGGGTCACACACAGCCATGGGATGTACTTGGCCTTTTGTGGCTCACCCTCAGCTGCAGACCCTCAGGGGTATCTTTTTAGCACGAAAATCCCATGCTCTTTTTGCAGTGCAGTCCCAAAAATCAATAGGCGTTTCTGAATAGACTTTAGGTAAAAGACTACTAAATAGGTTTGTATGATATGAAGCCTCAAGTACTACTTATAAAAATGAATAGGCTTTTGTGAATAGACTTTGGGTGCAACTGTATTTAGTTGCTTAGTTAAAAACAAGCATAGTAACGAAAACCCTACTGAATAGATTTGCATGATACAAAGCCACAAATTCTACATATAAATAGATCAAAATATATTTTCTTTATTTTTAAACACAGTAGGAATGTATTTGGGAAAAAAAAAAGGATCATAAGTGTTCATTTATAAGTCATGTTTTAGTTACATAATTTGATTATCAAAATAGTGAGCAACAACCCCCAAGGAATGGTCCTATTGATGTAGTGTAACTCTGATCAAAGAACCATAAACCAGGCCTAACTCACAAATCTAGGATTGGTACCCTTATCTAGTAACTGCCTTACCATTTCTGTGCAGGGCTCAGTAGAAGTTCCAAGCCAGACAAGCAGAATGTTTCTCTTTCATGCCTCCTCCACATGTAATCTGCCATTACCATGGAAAAAAGGTATTTTTTCTCACAGTTTTAGTCATGTTTTGCAAACTGCTGTGAGAAGTGAAGTGATTAATACTGTTCCTTACCTTATCCTTAATTACTTGGTAGGCAGAAAGTGAAAAGGAAAGAAGGAGGATGAGAAGGAAGATTGCTGTTTGAAGCACTTCTATAACTGAATAACAGAAGAAGAAGGTTTATGGAGTCCTTCTTATGTGAGATCATTTAACACTCCTTACAGCCTAGCCTTTTAAATGATTTTAAAGAGAGGTGACTGGACCTCTATTCCTTGTTATTGTCATTGATAAGCTCTGAATTGAAAAATATAAGCAGTTGCTAAACAAGGTGGCAATTTTAACATGTACTTAAAAATCAGGTTTCTGCTATTTCTCATAGTTATTAAAATTTAGAAAGTTATCACTTTATATACATCAGCCGAAAGAGTCAGACCTTATCCAAATTCATGCTTATGTGCTGGAGAAACCAAAGTATAGATACATAGCAAAGTTTTTATCACATTGGTGGATGTTAAGTGGTGATTTGTATTATCTAATGTTAGAATGAGGGCACTTAAGTTCTAGTACAGGGACTTTTTTTAAGGATATAATGTTAAACTGACATAGTTCATTATGCACTATTTTTTATGCTTTTAAAGATAATTTTATTTTTGTTTGAGTAGGATGAAAAGTCCAAATTTGTGACTTAGAGAAGTGTGGTTTTTTATAGCTGAAACCATAGCTATGATAAAATAAAATACTATTGCCATGCTTCTCTACAGGGTTTGTTGGTCTGGGCCAAAAATAGGCTGGGGCAGTTCTAAAATTTCTAGCACTATTATAAGAATTTGAGATATCTGTCCAACACAAAGTATAGGCAAACCTTACCCACCTCTGCTTACCTGTAGATGCCACCAAATAAAGACTTGTATAATTGTGTGATGAATGTACTGTTTAGCAGCAGAAAGGAATCCAGGTGTCCTTGCCAGTCACTGCTCAGATACAAAATTATGTACCAAAAAATTGTTTCAGGCATGACTACTTTTACACAGATTCATGTCAGTGTAAATGAAACAAGCAAATAGAAGATCAGTACCATGGATGCAAAGGCTAGCAGCCAAATTAGGGAAACAACCAGAAGGTTTACTCTTCTCTTGTTGTCTACCTTTAATTTAAAAACAGTCTTATCAGTAAATCTCCAACTTTTATTGGTATACCTGATATTACCTGCTCTTTCAGAGCACTTTTTAAAATTAAATAATTAGTAA